>OZ026617.1:20691249-20872806 GCA_964020975.1 Hermodice carunculata | reverse complement strand
GGGGTAACTTTCTGTTGTTACGTAAAACACGTGATCGTGATTACGTAACACAGAATCTTGGTTTCACCAAGACATTATTGTCAAGGTGAATTAAATTCAATAGAATTTGAATCGCAGCAGGCTTGTGGAATAAAGACTGCCGTAGAAACATTGCTGGGGGTCAGCAAGTGTGATTAATCAGACTTCTGGGTGGTGGTACCACCATACCACAAAACCCTGAACACAGGAGCTTAGGACTGTGTGTAAACACAGTGTGGGTACATGTGTGCGGTTTCCCAATGGGTTGCATAGGTAATGTGCTACCTAAAGAAGTACCTGAGAACCTCATGTATATGTATATATATATACCCTTTAATTTATTTGGGCTGATACAGCCTATGTCAAAATTTTACAGAGGAACGTGTGCAATATAGACAATAGTAATTCCACATATATACAGGATAGACAGGGACAGGTTAGCTTATGGAGAGTAAAGAGTTCGAACTGCGGAATAGGATATTGACTACTAGGAAGTGGTTCTGGGCAAAAAGACACAAATACAATATATATATATATATATATATTATATATATATATATATATATATATATATATATATATATATATATATATATATATATATATATATATATATATATATATATATATATATATATATATATATATATATATATATATATATATATATATATATATATATAATGTATATACATACATACATACATACATCTACACATATATACATAGATACACACACCCATATTTATTTCCCAGCTCAAAATATTTCAGCAATTAACAATTTTTTCAACATTATTATTAAGTTTGCTGTGGCATTATCTCTTGTAATATTCAATGAAGTTTGTACAAATTGACAATATCATTTTCCTTTTTCTTCAACCTTTGAATTCAGTCCTCCTACAAAACTGTCAAAAACCATTGGAGCACTGTCCAGTTGTAGTGAAATTGTTAAAAGTTCCCTGGCTTCAGTGCAGGCAACCATATCTTTACCTTCTGAAGAAATTGAAGACGTGACCATTTGGTTCAACATGCAATCAGTCCAAAGACAACAGTTACTCTATTTAGAAACTTCAGTGACATGAACCAACATTAAAAAAGCCCAAAAGAAGAAAAAAAAAAAAAACACTGGAAAATACAGTTCATAGTTCATGCAAAAGTGGTGTTCTACACGATTGTGATATATAATGATTGCAGTGAAAATGGTGAAACCAAATTGACAGCTAGGAAAAAACATATAAGCTATTCAATATTATACTCTGCTGTAAATTCTCTTTTAATGAAATTGTAATATGAAAATAAATACACTTGCATACAATTTTAGATGTTGCAATAACACATCTATGTTTCTCTGCTTATCTCTACTGTTATTACCATTGACATCATTAAAGCACTGTTTACAGTCAACTGATATTTCATCATGTTTTTCTATTTCCATACACCTACATTAAATATGCAAAACATTGTAAATTGAACAGATCACAAAAGGTTTTAGCTTTACAATAAACATTCAAGAATCACTGTTAGCTTTTTTTCTTTTTACTCACTAAACCTTTCACTTTAACAAAGGAGTCTATGACTGCATGTCTTGTATTGTCGGTGGCCGCACTTACGCTTTAACTGTTTGAAACCCAGTCACAAGGCATATGCCTTGCTAGTCATTTGGTGTCTTGATGTGCCAGTTGCGGCACAACCCGTGCTCGAGACATCGCTAAAATGGCACCGATTTATGCTGCAGTAATGTTTTTGAAATGACTGTTGCCACATGCGACAAATTTCCACAAATCTTATTTTCTTTCCCACTTTACAAGTTATTTACAAATAGTGGCTACATTTTTTGTAGGTAAAACTGGTATGTTCGGCAATAACAATTCTTCCCATGAGCAATTTGGGTCCAGGCACAAGACTTTGCCATCATTGGTACCCAACATAAGGTGAATTTCCTTCCATGCCTCTCACAACTGCAGCCAAATGCTTCATATGAACTTTCTAGTTAATCTATTTTATACCTCAATGACATTTAACATGAGCTAATTTAGCTGCTTTTGTTGTGACCGGCATCAATGCTATCACAAACAATCCATTGCTTACACCTGGGTGGCAGCCCTGGGAGGAAGTGATGATCTGAGTGATCTCTGTGCTCCTATTGGTCCACAAGACAATTCACCAGCCTTAATTATTCAAATAGGTCACATGACAATCTAAATATGTCGACATTACCATTGGTCAATAGAAACAATCATCCGGACAACATCTCTAACCTTTTAAAAAGTGATGTTTGACATACAGATTTTCCATATTCCATTCAAATTTAACCCATGGGAAATCTTAATGATGTAGATGAAGTTGTGAACTTTTCAAAGATATCAACCATCACTAGTAACTTGTTTCGGCGTTAGTGGGTGCGTTTCGGCGTTTCAGGGCGGTTCCCGGCGTTAGACAGCGTTTGCCGGCGTTACAAACGCCGGCAAACGCCGACTAACGCTGGCAAACGCCGAAATCCAATTAAGCCTTTTGGGGCTCGGCGTTTGCCAGCGTTAGTCGGCGTTTGCCGGCATTAGTCGGCGTTTGCAGGCGTTAGTCGGCGTTTGCCAGCGTTAGTCGGCGTTTGCCAGCGTTTGACACCCTTTCAACGCCGGCAAACGCTGTGAAATGCCGACTAACGCCGGCTAACGCTGGCAAACGCTCTGTAGTCCTCTCAACTAGCAAACTCAATGGGATACATGTAAAATTTGAATTCAGTTGAACTGGGATTAGAAGGATCCATGGAAATTTGTGTCTTGTACTTGTACTAATCATTAATATACTTTTATTTTTTATACTCATGGGCAATACAACATAATTATCTTTAAAATTATGATGATGATTTATCCATTGAAGTGTATGTGTACTGAATGACTTTGCTCATGATCACTGATATATATATATATATATATATATATATATATATATATACATCTGTGTATATATATATATATATATATATTGGTCACCCCAATCTTGGTTGCAAAGTAAAGACAAACAAACAACCCTGTTTTCGATTTTTTTTTAAACACAGCACAGCAATTTTTTATTGTTTGTACCCCACAAGTCAGCAATGCATAGCTTTGTGCTAGCATAGATGTGAATCCCTGTGAATATAATACATGGATTTTATTATTGAATTCCAGGTATTATATTGAAGTCAGTAATGTATAGCTTTGGGCTAGCATACCTGTCAAGTCTTCCCCCATAAGGTGGGAATCTCCCACTTTTTCACCCCAATTTTTTTATTTACAAGCACAATTTTGCAAATTTGGCAGAATCTCCTGCATAAAAATTTAGTATTTTGTATTATATTCTAAAATACAAATCCCCCCCATGGATTTTAAAATTTTTTTTAAATCTTCCTATTTGAGGTGTGGAATGTTGACAGGTATGGGCTAGCATAGATTCCGGGTGTATATAATACATGGGATTTAATAATAAATTCCATGTATTATATTCACAGGGATTACATCTATGCTAGCAAGAAGCTATGCATTGCTGACTTGTGGGGTACAAACAATAAAAAATTGCTGTGCTGTGTTTGAATAAAATTGAAAAACAGGGTTGTTTGTCTTTACTTTGCAACCAAGATTGGAGTGACCAAAATATATGTATATATCAGTGATCATGAGCAAAGTCATTCGTTACACATACACCTCAATGGATAAATCATCATCATAACATTAAAGATAATTATGTTGTATTGCACATGAGTATAAAAAATAAAAGTACATTGATGATTAGTACAAGTACAAGACACAAATTTCCATGGATCCTTCTAATCCCAGTTCAACTGAATTTAAATTTTACATGTATCCCACTGAGTTTGCTTGTTGAGAGGACAACTGAGCGTTTGCCAGCGTTAGCCGGCGTTAGTCGGCGTTTCACAGCGTTTGCCGGCGTTGAAAGGGTGTCAAACGCTGGCAAACGCCGACTAACGCCGGCAAACGCCGAGCCCCAAAAGGCTTAATTGGATTTCGGCGTTTGCCAGCGTTAGTCGGCGTTTGCCGGCATTTGGGACGCCGGCAAACGCCGTCTAACGCCGGCAAACGCTGTGTAACGCCGGGAACCGCCCTGAAACGCCGAAACGCACCCACTAACGCCGAAACAAGTTACTAGTGCATGCTTTGTTGGCCTGAAATGATCAAGTCTTACAGAAGGCACAAATGAGTGTAATTTTACAGCTGTTTTTGCATTGTGTTGCCAACTATCGACCATAAAAATGCTAAAAATACATCACGCAAGGAACATTTCACCTCACTTTCACAAAATTTTGGGATAACTACATGTATATGTGACACCAAGATATTAACCACAAAATGCCACAACACTTTGTCAATTCTATGAGCCCATATCCTGGTTCTTCTGACACAGTGTTTCCTCAGACTGCCAAACATGACCAAAATTGCAACAACAGAAAATACATTTTGCAGAGAAAAAAATGAGCAACAAAAATTAACATGGTTTTCACTGCTAGGTTCTGGACCTAGTCAACTGCTTTCTTCAGTGCAGGTGAGTGTAATACAGCCAAAGCACACTCAGGAAAGCTGTTAACTCATTCCATAGCAGTCCCTGATTTTTCCGTGTATTTACCTAGATTTAAGACGACAATTGCATATTTAAATTCTTCATGAAAAGAGCTTTTGTTCAAGTACCAACATGCCTATAGTCTTAAGTCAGTGGTTCTGGCATTGCCTGGCAAGTCATGCTGCAGCTGCCGCAAGCAGTATGACTTGCCAGGCAGTGCCAGAACCACTGACCAAGGCCTGTCACCATAATATGGAATGAGTTTACCTACACCAGTCCACCCACTTTTCTTCCAAGGGGGATATAGACATGCGAGAATTTGAACAGAAGGTCTTTTTATGCAAAATCTGAAAATTTAATTATGATAATAACTCACATCAACAGGATTTTTGTTGTGATTAACACAGACAGTCAAACCTGCCATTAACAGCCACCTCCATTACTGAGCACTTGTACTTGATTGCCATGCCATGATCACCCTCATCAGCGATCTTCTATTTAAACATGCCTCCCTTCCCTTCAGTGTCACTAACCAGCAACTTTGTTTGCCTGGGATGCTAGGCACATCTGGGCCAGGTTTGCCTGTGCATAGTTCAGGGTTCAACATTCTCAACATGGAATATTTCTGCCAGTAGGAACACTAACCTCCATGTGATGCTTTTTTCTCTCAAAAATAACAGCAACAGGACATGGTATGAAAGATGCAGGATCACGCAACATTAAATTCTCACTTGTGGGGAACACTGCATTTCTGTGATACACACGTGAAAATAATGCAAATGAAAATAATCAGAGAGAAGTTCAAATGACATCCGTTACCCGTGACATATATACCTCATACTCAACTTGCAGTTTGAGAGCAACTGGGCATGGTGGGAAAAATGCAGGATCATGTGACATTCAATTTCAATTTGTGGGGAACACTGCATTTCTGTGATACATATGTGAAAATAATGAAAGTGAAAATAACCAGAGAGAAGTTCAAATGAATCCTTTTACCTGTGACATGTGCCTCATCACACTCAACTTGCGGTTTGACTGAATAACATAGTTAACATTTAATATATAATGTGTATATATATATATATATATATATATATATATATATATATATATATATATATATATATATAATATGTGTGGGGGGTTCATTGTTTTAAACAGAAGTTGGGCTAATCTGTCTCTTCACAGCCTTCAAATGAGTTTTCCTTGACCTGAAAAACATTCTTCCACCACGCCCACCCCCAACTCTTCCATGTATTTGTGAAATTTTTACCAGATCCATATATCATAGCATCAAATTAATATAATTGCTTGTTTGTTTTCCAGATTACTTCTATGAAATAGTATAGCTATCTAATCTTGTAATTGAATTATTTTGCAAGTAGCAAGTAATGATCTATATTCTTATTTAACAAATTTTCCGAAGTCTGAATATTCATGAAAAATATTCACCACCAGACAATAAATGAGAACATAGCAAAGTCTGAATCTCATATCTCCCTTTCCAGTTTACAGCCTGCAAGAACCAAATCTGTTCATCACAGGAACATAAAAAGGACTTGACATACATACACATATTCACAAGAGATCATAAAATATTTGCCAAACAACAGATTTGTCTCCAATTATTTGTTGCTTTAAATACATGTTTATGCAATTTTACCTGGCCAAGGTTGTCAATAGCACACCAGATTCAAATTGTAACAATAAAGAGACATGTGGAAATATGTGTCGTATGCATGCTGGCCATAAGATTCTGTCCTTCCTTCTAAAAAAAAGCGACTTCCATTCAATTTCAACGGCACACCTGTGTGACAAAGACATTAATACAAGGGTCCATGTCTTGAGAGAGCACTCCAATGACAGACAGTCTGCCTTCAGGGACCATCTTTTTAGTATACTCTGCTTCATACTATTCACCTTAATTACACCTGGAATGAAAGCCCACCTATCTGGAGAGACTACAATTTGATCATTCTTATGGATTGCCTTTAACTCTTTCAATGCCAACTGTGACTAAAATCTATCACTTAAGAACTACTGAAGATGAACTGCTTTCAATTATCATAAGGACATTGATTCATATTCATTGTGAAAAACTTTTCATTCTAGTCCCAGCATAACTGTAGTTTCACATAATGCAATGGTCTAGGTCCACAGTTTTCTTCAGCACGCTTTGGGCACAATATGCCCAGAAGGTGCCAAGGAAAGCTGCTGACTCAGTCCAAAATGTGGCACTGAAAGAGTTGAAGAGAGGTTTCACAGTACATGAAGCAAGGTCATGTGAACATCCATTTTAACCCTTTCCCCCTTGAATTAAGACTGAGTCACCAGCTTTCCTTGGCATGGGTTGGGCACTTAGTGCCCAACCCATGCCAAGGAAAACTGTTGACCTGGGGCATGTGATCTTGATAAGTGTCATGTACATTTCTCAGTCAAATTGTTTTTCATAACTGTTGAAATTAGTTGAAAACACTGAAGCAGACGACATTTGGCCATCAGCCGGTTTTGGCCGGTTTGAGGGGGAAAAGGTTAATTTGTGTGGAATCAAGACCACCTGTGTTGAAAAGCCACCTTTTCAACATCCTTTGCTAAATATACATTCCATGTTATGACACCTACAATGACAGACCATCTGTAAAGACAAACCATTACATGTACTTGATCATCCCTGGAAGTGGTGCATTAAGACAGGTTTCACTGTGTGTTGGTCTGCCAGCACAGACAGACCTGTCCAGGGCAGCTGTTCACCACAGTGCGCTAGCTGTGCCCCATAAACTCTCACGTCATAGTCTTGTATTCAAGTTGTATTTTGTCCTGTTGCTTTGGCAACAGACACTGCCTCTTAATGTCAACATAATTTATATGCAGACAGCTGGAAATCTGAAGGTTTCCGTCTTCTCCACACACTGACCTGCTCTACCTCAAACCAGCACCTGCTGCAATGTTTTTGCTCAAATATTCCATTTTAAAAAATGTTGCAGAGGAAAGCCATCTGTGACATTTCCCTTAGCTCAGGTGGTCAGTGCCTCATAGCTGACATGTCAGGAAAGTTGTTGACTCATTCTTGTACAATTCTAAACCAGAAAAGACAAGGGCACCCTGCCCCTTGCTTCCCTGCCAACTGTAAACCTTCCCCTTGCTTCCAATCCTACTGTAAATTTTCCCCTTCCTTCCCAGCCTATTGCAAACCTTTCCCTTCCTCCACTGCCTACCGTTAACCTCCCCCTTGCTTCCCATCCTACTGTCCACACTTAGATATTAGCTGATATTTAGCTCTTTCGCTGCCAGTTTTAACCAAAATAAGTGTGTTCTGAATGACCAGAATGAGACCTGATTCACATCCCTTGTAAACTGACCTTTGACCCCAATACCAGTATGCCTGGAGTTGCTGAAAACTTAAATTGGTGCAGGTCAACAGCTTCCCCGTGCATCCTTTAGGTGCAAAGCCGATGAAACCTCACCACTCAGTCAAAACTTAACAAAAGAGTTGAATGGCATACCTTTGGCCATCAATTTTCAGGGCTTTTTTTTTGTCAGCACATAAAAAATGTATGTTTCTATGTGCAGCTACTGTTAGGTATAACTGCCAAAGTAGCCTGGCTGCTTAAAGGGCATTTGTGGGTAGTACAATATCCCATTTACAAAATTATACTGAACAGCTTCACTTTCTGGGTCTGAAAGTCTCTAGTGTTGTAAATGTCACTGCCATATTCAGATATTAATAATCTTCCATCAGTCACAGACTTTGCTAGGCACACTGTCTGTATGCTGTGACCAGACCATGCCCTGGATTTGCTGCTGTCTTGAGTTATTGCAGAGAGAACTCATTCCATACTGACTGGTCAGTTATTTTTGCCTCTTGCAGGACAAATCATGTTCCAACTTTCCTTGAGGCAAGTGGAACATGTCTTGCCAAGCAATGCTAAAAGTACTTACTTTACACTATCAAAGCATGTCATCTGTCCGCACTTGACTCACAACTCTTTTTTGAGGAACTTTACATCGCAAATTTCTTTTAACTCCAGATATCTGCGCAGTGAAAGCTGTTTTAATTCACCATCCCAGAAACAAGCAATTTTTGGCCTCTCATGGCAGTTGTTTTTTTTCACAAAAGGTATAAATAAGATAAAAAAAGCATTAATCCAACTGTCCTAAATAGGTGATACTTAAAAACAGGTGGTCTCTCTCTGGACAGGCTCCACCGTGCATGAAAAACCACCATGGGCACGGAATAAGTTGAGACTTGTCCGCATTGACCATGCAGGCTGACACTACATTCACCATCACTCCCTGCTGCACACAACTCGGTCTACAAACTTTATATAAGCCCTATTCTTTGTGAGTGCAGGAGGTATAAAACTATTTGCTGACTTGCTAATGTTAAGTTACACCAATATGTCAGACTGACCTTTCATTGACACAAAGTCAAAATTTCCAACAATGAAAGAAATCCCCAAAAGGGTGCTTTCCTATCAGTGTTTAAAAATAATCATGGATCCAGGATTCACCATCACTGAGATAAGCAAATATGTCATTTTTACCTTGTATGGTCAAATTGAAATACATGTACACCAAAAGAAACCTCATGGGTACTTTCCTATTCTAATAGTAACTATGGGCCCACGACCCACCATTACTAAGATATAAGCCAATGCATCAAGATTTGCTGCTATCCTACCACTTACTATGCTAACATGTACCCTCAATTTGTTAAAAATCAGAAATACCAGCAACGCCACCCAGTGAGCAAATTCAGTGAAGACTAAGCCCAGGTATATTCCTACCCAGTTTGAATCCCTGTAATATGCTTCTTTTTATAGCTGTGATGTCTACACAACCTTTTGACACCTTCTGAATGTCAGATGACCCACTTCTTGCTGGAGCAATAGGTGAGCAAGTTTAACTCTTTAACTGTTCACCACGAGCCAAGCTATGCCCATTGTAAATTATTAGAATGATTCCAGATTACCAAATTCCTGTTGAAAAGACTTTTCATTCATGTAGGGACAAGAGCAGTCCACATAAACAACTTTCCTTAGTACAATTTGAGTGCATTATGGTACATTCAAAATAAACCAGGAAAGCTGTTGACTTGTCCTCTTGTACCACGCACTCAAAGGGTTAATTTAATCATTTGTTTTCAGGCGCATTTACATACACAGTAAAATGTCGTGTTAGTAGATCAGTTTGTTGTGCTTTTGTTTGTCCAATGAATGTAGAATATGTGAAATAAGGACATTCATCATAGGTCACTCACAGGACACTCCTATGGCAAGACCATGTGTGGAAATAGAACAGGCTGATTTTCCAACTGAAAATCAAATGTCTCGCCCTGTGCCCTTACCAGCTGTCGCCCTTACAAATCTTACAACTTTCTTGTACTAACAATGGCAGTGACCAACACATAAGGTCAAGGTAACCTTTCTTGAAATTTAATAATTAAAACAAATTTCAATTCTGTAACACTAATCCTTCTGCAGTGATCATATTTGTAATCATGTCGTTTCAAATGACTATGTGACCTTGAAAAATACGCCAAATCACCCATCTTTGAACTTGACAGAGCCCTTATAGAGTACTATCATTTTTTCAACATGAAAGGATTATCTCAAAAACTTCTAGGCTTCTCCCATTCATCTTCATGTGTTGAAAAAATTCACTGATGTGGCTTTGTGACCTTGGGAATGAGGTCAAGGTCACCCATCTTCAAACTTAATCAAGTCCTTATACAGAACTATCATCCAGTGCAATATGAAAGCCCTAGCTGGAGAAACTTTTGAAGCTGACATGCAGAAATCGAATTCCCCGCTAATGGGGTCACAGTTACCCCTTTTTGAACTTGACCACACCGTTATGGGGGACCATGATGATCTGTGCAACATGGAAGCCCTAGTATAAACATGATAAAAACTTCCACAGTTATCATGTTTGCAAGGACATGTTGAAGAAGAAGCAAACACAAGAAGAAATACACACAAAAACACTATGCCCCCTCCCCCCCAGCAATAAGGAAAAACAGAAAATGCAAACCATCTTTATTCTAACCATTTCCTAAAAAGTGTTGTCTTCATTTGGTTGTTTGTGCAAGTAAATATACTACTTGCATAAACACAACCTATTCATTGACCAAACAGTATTCACATCAGACACAATATATATGATGCACCTGTTACTGCTGACAGTGTAACCATGGAAACGGTAATAACTATTGGCATACAAAGTTTATTGTGTTATAAAAATAGTATATAGCTGACATTTTGTAAAAGTCTGGTAATGAAAACAAGTGAATCAAAAATAGTTTCATGGAAACAACATTAAAATGATAATTTTAACATGGGATTGATGATAAAAATTATTTGTTGTTCATAGCCATACAGAATCTACATCTGGAACCAGGCAGGTATCTGATTTTTGGATCTTATTTATTTATAACCTGAAGAGACTATAAACACCTCTAAACCCCTAAAATATCACCACCTCTCTTCTTTCTTTTCTATGGCCATTACATATTACAACTCCAAACCGCAATTATGAATTTTCACCTTTTTATCTCACAATGGCCAACCCCTGAACAAAATGTTGATTAAACTGGGAAAAAAAACCCCAAGAGTATTGTGACAGTCATGTGCTCAGCTGACCTTATGTGCACAGACTGAAGTGGTCCTGTGAACTCCAGAATATCAAGATCACCTTTGTTTAAGACCATTACCATCACTGTTGCTTATATGAACATATTTCACCAATTTTTCCTAATTTTTGGTAATTTGTTAACAATCAAAAAATGACAGCACCACCAGGTAGTGATCAAATATGGTGGATATCAAGTTCATGTTCATTTCCAATAAGCCCAAAGATTATTTTAAACTTACGGTTTGGGAGAAAAAGTCACGTTAAAGTGAAAACACACAAAAATTCTTGAAAAAGCATAAAATAATCACAGCTACACATGATGAACAAATTAAGGTTTAGAGATCCCCACAAGTGTCTATATACAATTTCAAAGCAATTGGCTTGCAAGTTTTGGAGATGATATTTCAAGATTTTACTGCAATATGAACAATAAAAATTTGTGTAAAAAAATTAATCATTGGCGCATAACCATTTGAACAAAATTGGTAGAGACCCACCTAAGATACATCCTCCACAAAATTGCAAGTGAATTTGATTGACGGTTTTGGAGAAGAAGTTGAAGAAAATATGAATTTCCATTGCAATCCCTATTGACTTGCAATTGGTAATCAATAGTAACGGACCAAGTCTTATTTGCCAGCTAACTGAGTTATTTAATTGTATATTGGGCAATGATCTAGTTACTTTATTGCATATTGGGCAATGATCCAAACTTAAGACGGCTTACCTCCTCCACCTATCGTATCACCCTTTTTGTAGCCAGACAAGTAATGTATTGTGTTGAGACACAAATATAAAGAATTTCAATGAATTCCCTCATTTATTAGAAATGGTTACCCATCTTATTGTGTTGAAGTCCACCCAGCCTACACACTTTTGAGTTTCACCACTACTTTTGATTGTCTGTTATAGACAGTCGGGAATAGTGCATGATGTGATCTGGTCGGCGTCAAATCTACATGGCTGGGACACTCTAGTTTTTCACCAGAAAGTCAACCTTAGCGTATCAACCTGTTAGAGTAAGGCAGGTATTGCACTGCCTCCTGTACCATGCAAAAGCTGTTAATAAAACTGTGTGGTCACCCATCTCCTCCAATGATACACCAATCAGGAAGCTGATCATTATCCCCCTGGCCACTGTTGCACTTTAGTATGCTATCATGGTAACCAAAGAAGACAAATAGGAATGGGAGAGGTGGCAATTAGCAATTGGACGTGTATTCGGCTGAATATACCACCCAATACACATCATTCTTGTGGGCTATAGGTGGGTATTCCCATTAGATTCTATGTTAAATAACATTCAATTCATTGAATAACTTTGTAGCAAAAGTTACCAAATTTACAGGAGTATCTTAACTATATACAACCATTTATCACACAAAATTTGATGTTTCTATGTAGAGTTGTTTTAAAGTTACACAGGTGAAAATTACAATGGAAACTAACAGAAATACACATACCCAGCCTGCCTGCCTACACAGCCCTCTAATGAGAACCCACATGAACCAGCTGACCTTGACTTTACCTATTACAGTCCCTTTTTCAGCCTTAACTCATTCCATACTATCATGACATGTATTGGTCAGTGGTTCTGGCACTCCCTGGCAAGTCATGCTGCAGCTGCCCTTTCAGCAGCTGCAGCATGACTTGCCAGGGAGTGCCAAAACCACTGACTTAAGACTATAGGCATGTTGGTACTTGAATGAAAGCTCTTTTTATGAAGAATTTAATCATGCAATTGTAGTCTTAAATTGAGGTAAATATACGGAAAAATCAGGGACTGGTATGGAATGAGTTGATAACTGGATTGTGTTGTAAAAGGGCAGCTCCATGCACATTGATCTGTGTCCATCTTAAATAGCACCACTGCTCACGTCCATTGCCTCATTGACGTACAGACCACTTTCTATCATTAATATATTGGTTTAAAAACTTGCAGTCTGGAAATGGCCGTCAAAGAAGACAAACATTCTATATAACCTACCTTTACGGGGTGGGGGTCAACACCGTATGTGTCGAGGGTTGCAGCTTTCTTCAAGAAGTTGCTCTCAGCCTCTGATGGTACTTGCTCACTAAATTCAACAGCAACACAAGAAAGTAGAACTAAAATGCACATATCACACCAAGACATATCAAAAGCATAGAAATACTAGAGATCTTTGATTGCAAGCAATCACTGGGATGCCACCCCCTGCACACCTTACCCATAACTTTACTGCTCACAGTACCCATCAAATATGACAAATTCATCTTTGCTGCAAAAGTGACCCATGAATATGTTGCACTGGAGTGACATTCTAATAATGTCATCTATTGCTAATAGCAATGATGAGTACAACATGAATAAAATCCTTCCAAACACTTAAAACATATTGTAGTAACAAAGTCAATTGTAGTGTTAATTTGCAGTTAAATCAATTCAATAACAGAATTTTAACTTGGGCCGAGGAAACAGCATAGCTGCATAGCCATGGTAGTTTGGTGATCATTATCGTAATATTTAGCTTGGTTCCAGGTGTTCGTTCTCCAAGTTACGACGACAAATAGTTTGTAAAGTATCTTTAAAACATTTACTTAACTTTAATCTGCCTGCTCGGTTGTGTCTGAAGCATTTATCATCGTTAGTTACAAATCCTAATACGACACCATACCCTGGCAAATCTTGCATGTATAGGCAAGCACCATTTTGAACATGGCCTAAATGCATTGCAGGAGTAAGAGGCCCAATAAAAAATATACACCATAAAACAGCATATATCAAATCATTATCGATGCTCTGAAATATTTGCAAAATATATACTTTTGGTTTCATGTATTATAACCCCCCCCCCCCCCCCAAGATTGTTCCATTACTATCCTTATTTACAAACCACTGGGTGCGGAATCCACATTTTCAAAATGGCAGTCAAGTCCATGTGGGTTTGACTTGCACAAGTCCCTGGTGCATGTCCCTATTTTCCCATCCCGCGGTCCCACCCAGAAGTGCCATACACTTTCCCCTCCACAAAGTTAACTGTATAATGTTATGCCAACTACATGGTGTTATAAAGTAGGTCCTACTGTTTTTTTTGGTTTTTTTTTTAACTGGTCGACACTGTCACCGTGCCGGTTTCAACAGTAGCAGCTATTGAGTCCTAGTCAGTTCAAATCCCATTATCATCGCGACAAGGCTGAAAGCAAAGTGGGCTTCCATGAATGCATGGCTAGTCACTGGCCACTCAAGCGAGACAAAGCTGACCATCTCCCACCGGCTGCCGGCACCAGGGACTTGTTAAACTTGCACAAGCCCACTCTGGACTACCATCATTTCGGTGGGAGCGACGTCACAACATCTGGGGTTTCGCGGGATCCGAGAAGTCAAATCAGAGGTTAGATCAAGTTCAAGACGCCCAGAATATTTGAGTGGTCTCATTGTGTTCTGCTAATTTACCCCCCTAGCACTCTGGGCAGTTTGGAGATCTGGCAAAGCCAGCCACTTGGCATTTTTTGTTTTGTTGCCCAACATGCAACATGCTGGCGTAAAAGTAAAAACTTTTTTATTTTTGCAATAATGCAAAATGATCCACGTCTTGATTTAAGTTTTCTTGAGTAAGACCTCTACATTTCTATGTGGTTCTTTTGTCAATTTAAACAAAAAAACTCGTGCCCTACACCCTAATAAAGGGAATAATATATCGATCTCAATCACGATTTGATCAAAGCGGTCAAACCTGTGTGAATTATGAATACAATTGCATGGGTGCCGGTCCGCGCATTTTTCTTGGTTAGCGTCACGAACGATGGTTCCTCTTTATTTTTTTCTAAAGATCGTTCGTGTGCTATAATTGTCAGTAAATTATAGTGATAGAGCTTGTTGCTGCAGTAAATAGTCGATAAACACACTTTATCACAGTTACTGAAAAACTGTCAACATGATCAACACAAGCGGCAGCAGTATTTTCACCCCCGATGTTTACCAGTGGCTGGCGTATTTTACTCTCTTTCCATGAAAAAAATGGACCCTTTGCTCTATTGTACGCAAAGACTGGTACAGTAGTAGTATGTTATTATTCTGGCCAATTTACAGCATTAAATTTTGTTTCTTGCTTTAATAAATTGTCCGTAATCGTCACTTGTGTTCACTTGTGTTCAAATACTTTTGTTTCAGTCAATGGGAGAGCTTGTTGTTAAAATAGACAAGGTTCTGAGCATTTTAACGATATAAACAACATAGCGCGTAGACAAAAAAAAGATCGAGATCGAGACGATGAAATCACCCTATTTTTGCGCAGTTTTGCAAAGTTCCATCATCCAAATTGTCACAAGCAACGGCCCGGTCATTGATTTAAATCATCGCAGAAGGAAAATATTCATTTTAACTCAAAATCAAAATAGCCATCGGCAAGAACTGACGTTTCTCTACAATAAAATGTGCATGCTTGCATGTAAAGATTAATAAACAACAGTCAACACAAGGAATTTGAGACGGCCTTGAATTGGTCACGTGCTTGACTGCTCATGAATAATTCATAGCAGCGACAAGCTGGCAAGCTTTACAAGTTTCACTGAACACCCTCCGCCTGACGCGGTGCACCGCAATTAATCCTTCATTACACAGTAGCTCAATTAACAGCTTCTTATGAGGGGTGCCCTATGACCGCTCACTTGTCTGTGTGATAAGAAACACAGTGCAGACTGCCCGGTGCTTATCATTTGGAGTCAATGTTATCTGGTTATTGACACGTTCCATGCCAATTAGCTAGGTTTAAGGGCCTACCTGTATTTGTAACAGAATAAGGCTACGACGTGTGTTTACTTAAAATTTCATTTTGCAATGAATTGGATTTTTAAAAAAATACGGAAGACAGTCCAGTGAGACTTGAGCAAGTCTACATGTGGGTTAGTCCCGATTATATATTTTGAAGAGGTAGTATTCAAAATATATGTGTGATTAGTGTTAACGGAAGGTTAATTTGTGGAATGAATGTAATGTACAATATATAATGGGACTTTTGAGCATTACCTAAAAGATGTGTTTGCAAAACATAGATGCCTCCCTGCCACCATTATGTTCACCCCCATTACCCAATTGATAGTACTAAATCGTGCACTCATGGCCTTGGGAAGTGAATGTAGAAACCAAATTCACTAAAGTGGTCTTGTGGCCTCGGAAATTAGGTCAAAGTCACTTTTCTTTAAAGCTGATCTAGCCCATCACACAATACTATAAAATAAAATAAAAGCTCTGGCTCAAAAAATTCTGCATTTATCAAACCGAAACCAAATTCAGTACCGTGGCTCTGTGACCTTGGGAATTGACTAGCTCTTATGGAAGGCTATATTCCTGTGCAATATAAAAGCCCTACGTGGAAAAACATCTTTAGTTATCATGCTGAAACCAAATTCACTAATAGGACTCTAGGTGGTAACCTTGGGAATTTGGTCAAGGTCATCCATCTTCTAAGCTGACCAGGCCCTAATTGAAGACTATTACAGTGGTACCTGTCTTGACAGACCCCTCCAGTGAGAGACCGCATATCTTTTTAAGACCGCCCTCTCAGAACACTGTGCTATCTTTTCCATGTTATTATACCTCTAATGAAAGACCACCTGTTTTGAGAGACCACATTTTGACCTGCCCTAGGGGCAGTCTCTCAAGACAGGGACCACTGTACCATGTGCAATATTGAAGTCATAACTCAAATTCTGAGTAACCCAATGCAGAAACCAAGTGCACTAAAGTAACCTTGTGAACTTTGAATTAGGGTCAAGGTCACACATCTTCGAACTTGGCCTAGCCCAGGATAAGGACTAGAATCCTGTGCAAATACAGGTCCTAACATAAAAACTTTTCTAGTTATTGCGCGGAAACCAAAACTCACTACAGTACCTACATGACCTTGGAAATAAGATCAAGGTCAACCATTTTCACACTTCACCTATCCCTTATACTGCAGTATATACCTAGGCAGTATCGAAGTCCTACATGTAACTCAAAAATTTCCTGAGTTATGGTGCGGAAACCAAAGTCTCTCTACGGACCACCCGACCGACATGAGCAAAACTATATGCCCCACCTTCTTCGCAGTGGGACATAAAAATGTGAATACAATGCCTTGAAGTTACCATTGTGGATGGCCGTGGGCCCCAGAGTAGGAATAGTATATCAGACACTAAGTCACCCCAGGCTATGAATTAAGTAGCAGCACCGGGCACAGGAGCCAAGAGCCCTCCCTGAGCCAAAGATACAGCTTAGTGGAGAAGGTTGCCCAGATAGTGGACATGGGTCTGAAACTACCAGCGCGTATTTATATAATTGGTAACTACTACAGTGTAGGAATTATGGCCTGCAAACTTCTTTTATAAAATGCACCATGAAAGCAGAACTTACGCCAGGGTCATATGTATCTCTGCAATCTTGTCCTCCTGTTTCTGGGTCTGTTTAGGCAGCATTTTGAACTCTGTGATGTAACCCGGTGGATGGTCCTTTGGGTCATAGTCACCCACTTCCGCTGTTGGGGTAAAAAGAAAAAGTTGAGACAAGTAATACCGTGATTAGTGGTCTAAGTGTCATTTATACCTTATAAGCCAAGTTACTTTTACCTGAGTACTTTCCCTGTGATTTTGTTTGGCATCAACCTCAACAATTATAAAATTAATGCTACTGCAAGGTTAGTTTTTTGTAGCGATAAGTCTAACTTTACATTTTCAACCCATTTTGACAATTTTTTCCACCATAATTTTTTATATGCATGGGAGATTTTGAATTAATGTGTTTTAATAACTAGCTGTTTTATTTATCCCAGTCCCCCTCAGTCTTATGACTCGGCAAATAATAACAAATAATAACTTTATATCTATATTTATATATATATAAAATTGTTCAATATAGCATTAAATATTTAAAACATAGGTCTGAAGAGGAGTCTCATTTTCTGAACACTGCATCCTGTATACGTAATATGAGGAATACAATACCATAATTTATATATAGGTAGAATCCAATCTGTATTCCAGAGATGCTATCAACAGATTTACTGTCACAATAAACATGTACATGATCATGAATGTCAATGTTTAAGTAATACACTTGTATGAATGTTATATATGCCCCAGTAATATACACATCTTCAATCTCCTTTAAGGAAAGGAGATACACCAAAACATTTTTCAGGTAACCACCATCTTCGAAGGTTCATCAACTGAACTATTGAGGAAACCATGTTGAAAAGTTCTGTGTATTACTGGAAAGAACATGATCCACAGATTTCAAATATGATCATAATTTCAACTTTCTGAACTAGTTGTTGAATACACACTGAACACAATAGCAAACGTTATATTTCAAACCCTATCTTCAAAATGGATATTTTCTTTGTTCAGTTTTATTCAATTCCTTACAAAACTAATTTACATTACTGTGTCTAAAACAGTTATCCAGTGATTTTTTTTTTTTTTTTATCTTGTTTGGTTTTCCGGATAAGTGCTTTTGAACATGGGGGAAGTCCAAAATATGGAAACATACATTAACTACAAAAATTAAAATTTAAAAAAAACAAAAAAAAAACACTGACGAAAACATCTCCAGATAAGTTTTTGAGCCATACTAGTATATATTATTACCGAGAAAAAAAAATTTGAAGATTGACTAAATCTGAAAGGAGAAATATCCATTTGAACAAAGGGTCAGAAATTTGAGACCCTGCTCACATATCTGAATGTTTATTCAACAGTCAGTGAAAATTTTCAAGTATTAGTTAAAATTCAGTCTCAGATGATCCCGGTCCAAGAGGGCAAAACCAGTCAGACTTGCATAAAAATTAAATATTTGACTCGATAAGTTGGCTATGGAGCAAACACAGGCACTTTGCTGCCTAGGCACTTGCCAGGTATTGACTTTAAAATACTATTTGATTGTGTTTTTAATTTCAGATTTTTGTTACACAAGTGAAAATAAAAGTACAGTCAAGTTAAATGAGTTTACAGCATTGGGTTCTTGTACATAATGTACAAACAGGATATGCTTCAGTCATATGTATGTCGTATTGGATCTCCCTACCCCTACCCTACCTACCCCCACCCCCACCCCCCCCACCCCCCACCCCCGGGTAATCATCCAGAAACCAAGTCTACGAATGCATAATTGTGTGGAATCCATACACTGAGAGTGAATACTTTATCACCAAGAAACCAACTATCAAAAACCTTCTGTGTGACCTTGAAAAAGAGGTCAAGGTTACTGGGCTTTGAACTTAACCCAGGCTTTCCAGTGATGCACAAGCATGTGCAAGTAGGAAATCCTAATAAAACAAGCTTTCCAGTTATCACCCAGAATGAGGCTGGATGAAGGGACAGAATGAGAGATGGACAGACAGACATAACCTGTGCATTATGAACTCTTTGAACTTAAGCTATCCCTTATAAAGGACTAAAATCCAGTGCAATATGATAGCCCTAGCTAAAAAACTTCTCAAGCTGACCACCCTTGCATAGTATTATGCCAATTTTTTAGTGCTGTTCCTGTGCCTATCTACCTATGTTAAATTACATTGAGCTGCCCCCTACAGGGTAACTCCAGAAAACACTGTGAACTCTTTTATTGAGAAAAGGCTATCAGTTGATATAGTTCCATTTTTTCACAGCAGACATGTGACCAGAGGATTAGTTTTCCACATACAAATTGACTGGGACCAATGTTATTAGTCATTTTCTTTAAATGAGGTTTGGTGACACAGGATTACAATACAACACATGTTGCCTATGAGGCACAGGAGATCATTATGATGTGAGGAATCCATATTTTCATGTCACACTACCCAGCAACTTGGCAGTTGGTCCGTAGATCAACCTTAGCATACGGACGTTAATTTTTATGTGACATTGCTCAATGGTCCGTGACAATATTACTCCCTGCTAGACGCGTAATTAATGGTGTTTTCATTTCACTGCCTGATGAGCTCAGTATATAGGGCAAAACGGCCAGACTTATCTTCATTGATTTCAGTTTTGCCTGCTACTGTCCTTGCCTAGTTTACACTCATCTTTGAACCCGACTTTGCTCTTTTCAAGAACTATAACTCTGTACAATAAGAAAGCTCTAGCTCAAAATTTTCTCAAGTTATCATGCGGAAAACAAATTCACTAATGTGGCTGTCTGACCTTGGGAACTGGGTTAAGATCCCCCATCTTCGAACTTAGCCTATCCTTTATGTAGAGGACTATAATACTGTGCAATATGAAAACCCTAGGTCAACAGCTGATGCTATCATGCAGAAATGTGTAGTCAGACAGACACAGTGATTGCCAAATGCCTCCTCCTTTGGAGGGGTAGGAGGCATAATAAACAGACATTCTGTCCAGCTTTACTCACACTGTATGATGTAGGCTGCCAGGAGATGGGCATCTGCCGGCGAACACAACAGCCGACCATGATGTAAGTCTCGTCGTAACTGAAGGAACAGAAAGTACCTACAACACAGCAAGCAAAAGCCTTGTCAAGTCAGCTACTGCAAATCCACTTACTGTCATGTCAAAACATATTTTTAATGTGTTTGAATTTCAGTAAGTCAACTGAAGTTTTAATATGGGGGGGGGGTTACATACAATAAGTTGTGCACATTATGATCTGAGCGCGTAGCTACACACTAAAAGTGTTCCATATAAAAACCAAAACCTCTACTTTGATGTCAGAATGTATGCATGAGCTTTACAATGTTACAACTAGCACCACTTCAAACTTGGAAAAATTGGTGGTTGCTGGGGGTGGGTGGGGATGAACGGAGCTGTGAGTATACATTTTGTGACTGTCACTGAGCCAGCATGATCTAAGTCCAACATCTGTGTGCCATGTACATGTACTCAGTGACTGTCTTCAGGCTGCTCCACTTTTCTGAATGTTTAGTTTCAACAAAGGTCAACAGAGGGCTCTGCATGCAGTGCAATCATAACAGCTCCACTCTCATTATACACCACAAATCAATTATGTTTATTAGCCTAGATTTGCTTGTGTACAAAGTGCAATCACAGACACAGGCAGATCGAGTCATTACAGTCCCACACATGCAAGCTGTCTGTTTAATGGGGCTCCGCTTATCCATAATTTACGCATCAATACATAAATATTAGCACTATGTTATCACCATCAGGGCAGGGTTTGTTCTCCACTGGACAGCACAAGCAACTAGCTGCCACTTAACCCTTTGTCATTGACACAAGGAGTTTAGGCCACCAATTTCTACTCTTCATCAATAGTTCAGGTCACCAATTTCTACTCTTTATCAATAAAATTATTTCTACAAGAGTGCTTGGATGAACTGGACCAAGAAGACTGATTGTGACAGCAGTCTCCTCATCAAGCAATGAAATCTGGTCAAGTACCAGCATCCAGGGCCAGGGAAAAGATTAACTTATGGGGTATATTCTTCAACTGGGGGTACGATAACCAAACTACAAAATCAGGAACAATATTAAATAAATACGATTTCATATATTTCCTTTCAATGGCCTTTGAGCCTTTTTTCCTCCTATTGACACCACCCACCCACCCCAATCCAATAAAGCATTTCAAGTATTGTATTTTAATTCTCCATTCCCCCCCCCCCCCCCGCCACTCCTCTGATAAAGCCACATTTCTGGTATGCTTGGTATGCCCTTATAAAGGGGACAACTCTCACAGGTTAACTCATTCCACCCTGATGACGCTTTTTCCCGCTAATATCTAAATGTCGTCTGCTAATTGTATTTTACTAATTTAGGGATTATTTTTCAATATTTTGGATGAAACTTGCATGGAAGATCATTCCAAATTATATGCCCCTGGTCAACAGCTTTCCTTGGCGCGCCCTGGGCGCATTGCGCCCAGAGCGCGCCAAGGAAAGCTGTTGACTCAGTCTTCTATCAGGGTGGAATGAGTTAATGTGTACTATGTACTAGGCCTATCTGGTATACATGTATTTTGACAGCAGTGACTCAGTGGTCCTACCTTTGCTTCTATTTTAGCAGATGACGAATCCATTGCCAAATTTGTCTAGTATATATTCTTTATGAATAGTAAACATAAACATAAAACTATCATCCAACAGGTGAACATCTTTGTCTCCGTACATATATGCTACTAAATCTTTGGCAGCCAACTCCTGATTGGCCACATCAACAAGATCAGTGTTATCACTGGTGACTGTAGCTAAAGGTTCCCAACTGTCACTCACTTTGGTTTTTGCATAATATGTCAATTAAACTTACTATTTTCAACCAAGTCATATTATAAAAATGAAGTCTGTCTCTGTTGTTGTCATTGGCATGTAACAGCGCAGTTGGTGGTAGGCATTTTTCATGACGTCGCGATAGCGACGTCATGAAAAAAATGCATACCAACAACCGCGCTGTTACATGCCAATGACAACAACAGAGACAAACTTCATTTTTTATATTTATATTCATATTAACATTAATACTACAATTAAATTTGTCATGAATATTTGTGCATTAAAGTTTTGATAGCCACTGCCAGGACCTTTGTTTTATTAGTGGGAGGAGCTATGGCTGTGACCAGCCGCTTGTTACGTAGCAAAGTAGGCACTGGCACGTGCCGTGCTGTACACGATGTTACCATCGGCTGATGAAAACAAAATTTGTTCCTATTCTTTCAATGCTAACAAAAACTCCGAATGTAAATATTATTTTCATAAAAGTAATAGAACTTTTTTCAAACATAGTTTTTACATGTAAAAGTCAGTGAATTATCTGCTCAGAAACTATGAAAGCACAATTTTCTTCTTCTTTCTCATGAAAAATACACTGAATTGTTTTTATTGCTAATGTATGTGCACTTTGCTCTTATCAAACATCACTGAAACTTTCAGTGGTGCCTCGTATTAACTCATTCCATACCAGTCCCTGATTTTCCCGTATACTTACCTAGATTTAAGACGACAATTGCATGTTTAAATTATTCATGAAAAGAGCTTTCGTTCAAGTACCAACATGCCTATAGCCTTAAGTCAGTGGTTCTGGCACTGCCTGGCAAGTCATGCTGCAGCTGCCCTTGTGGCAGCTGCAGCATGACTTGCCAGGCAGTGCCAGAACCACTGAACAAGGCCTGTGACCATGGTATGGAATGTGTTAAAGACTTCCCCATCTGCCACCACAAAGCAGTTTTATGATGCAGGTGGTTTGAAAATTTAAAAAAGTTATCACAGAAGTAGACCCTCAACTGGTAGACTCTCAAGTCATGAGGTGGGAAAGTGGTCCTTAAACAGATATGCATGCAGTCTCTGATGACAGGTAGGTCGTGGGATCAGGCCCCTCTATCCTCTGGTTGCACTGTCCATCAAACAGACAACCCTTTCAGAACTGCTGTGAATCACATCTATATATAACTAGAACATTTGCCAACTGGGACAAAAATGACTTTCATAATATGCCAGGGCCATTATGCATGTTCTCAGGGACCTGTTTGTAAACAAAGTTCATTTTGAGGCAAAAGTTCAGTGCTTGGCCATTTGTGCAAGCCCTGTAGTTTTGTGGTAGTGTGCATGGTAAAATACATGTATGTAGTAACAGTATTGAAGGGTAACATTTAAACATCTTAACTGCAAATTTTGCAGGGGATACCACCACAAAATTGCACGTATATACATGTATAGTCAGAAACCAACTGTTATGTAAATGACCAAGAACTAAACTTAAATTTGATATATTCTGTTAAATTATGACAGTCAGTCATGACCATGTAGTCAATGAGCGAGCTTTGTTAATTTAATAGGCCTAATCTACTTCCTTTCTTTGCTGTGTCTAAACCAAATGGTTCCTGCTCACATGGACTTGCTATACTCTGTATATTTATGGACACTCTACTTTATGCACTTCTTCAACTTCCAATTGAGCAATTTCAAGTCATCCTTATATCAGGGCTTCACTGAATGGAGGTATAATATGATGGAAAGTACAGTACTAGTGATCTGATGTGATCTTAAAAGGCAGGTGTTCTCTCATTGGAGTGGTTTCTCAAGGAAGGGACCACTCTAAACATTATACTTTGATGCAGACAAATAACATTTCTGAGGCCTAGCAAGATTTGACCACTTAATAGAAACCCACCAAGTTTGAAATGAATCTGGCTGACAGTTTTGTAGAAGTCAAAAATTTTAATTGTGGATGGATAACAGACAATGGATGACTAACCATCCTAAAAACTCAGCCTGACTGGCAGTCAGCTGAGCTAAAAATCATAAAAAATCCAAAAATCAGTGGACCATGAACGTTTGAGGGAACTTAGTCCAGACCCACCCAAGGGACATCCCCCAAGTTTGAAGTGAATCTGGTGGATGGTTTTGGAGAAGAAATCAAACATGTGAATTACCAAAGCAATCTCCATTCACTTGCACAGTAATCAATAGGAATGTATACATTGACTGTTAAGTCCCTGAATTGAAAAAAATTGATAAAAATTAGGGATCCACAGCAATGCCACCTGGTGAAGCAACTGGCCAAGAATTTTTAAGATTTAGCCAAAAAATGAACCAAAAAATCCAAAAACCACTGGAACGTGACCATTTGAACACACCCTGTAGAGACCCACCCAAGGTACATTGCCAGAAAATTTGAGGTAAATCTGGCCAGTGGTTTTAAAGAAATAAAAAATGTGAATTATGGATGACAGATGACGGACAGACATGATGGATGCCTGACTATCTCATAACCTCAGCTGACTGACAAGTCAGGTGGCATTGCTGACAAGTCAGCTGAGCTACAAAGTTTAAAATTTTACATCAAAACTTACAGGTGTACAATAGAGCTGAAAAGTGTAAATTGTAAGACTAAATCTTACAAGTTTGCAGGCCTGCAACCAGCCTAAACCTTTCAATTTCTGCATTCTGGTCTTGAGAACAGTGCAGCACAATAAAGGTTAAACACACATTCTACCAGTACCATGTAAAATACATATATATGTGATACCATGTACTCTGTCAGTCCAGACCCCAACACCTTGTTTTTTTTGCAGAGACAGAAGAGCCAACACTATGAAGAGACTTTCATCACAGTAATATGGCCAAACAATACAAAAATCCAGCTTCCAAGTCCAGGCTGTATTTTGCAGAACATTTAGTGTAATTGGCATTGTAATTATATGTCATTAATCTGTATTACTTAACCCTTCCCCATTTTAAGCAGACAAAACTGGCTTGTGGTCAAATGTCACATGCTTCACTGCTCTCAACTAATTTAAACAGTAAAGAAAAGCAATTTGACAGAGAACTATAGACGTGACCTATCAAGATCACTTGCTGCAAATTAACAACTTTCCTTGGCATGCCAAGGAAGCTCTTGACTCAGTCTTAATTCCAGAGGAAAAGGGTTAAAACTGCAAACATATGGTAAGTTGACACGTGTGATGTTACACTCTCAGTCACAGTATATTGTTTGACTGCTGGCTGGCACAGATGCAGAAATTTAACCCTCTGTTTCCATAGTCATTTTGATCCTCATTTAAAATCCCAATGGCCAGTAACATCACAAGACAAGACAAGCCATCATGTTGACACCACTAGCCAGATGGAACCCTGTTGAAGTTCCAGCCACATTCAAGAAAGAAAGAATGTGAAAGTCATACTAGCTCAAATCAGCATGCACACATGTACATTTCCAAACTAACATCATGGCAATAATTTGGGAAGATCTACCATCTCAGACATTTTAAGGTCAACAGACAAATGGATATATGCTGTCTCGTGTGCTGGTGACTAGACATGTGCCCCCCATGCAAAGCACGATCGGCTGGAAAAAGTTACCATCATGTGGTCATTATTCTGAAAGTGAGGCTGGGGACCCCTGGAAACCCCTGGGAATCACGGTCTACCTGTATTTCTGATGGTGTGTGCGGTGACTTGCATGACTTTAGTCAGTCGTCCTTCTTGATCAAGAGCCATTGATTAAATACTGAAGACATTGAGTAATCACAGCCCCACAGTCAGGCATACAATGATGACTGTGAACCCCTGAAGCACGTGACGCTCACTCAAGCTCATGAGTCCTTGTCCATTGATTAATCATCTGATATTATGAATAAAATCCTGTTGGCAGTAATGATTGAAGGAATCACATTCTTCAAAATTTGTGGTCTGTATCCCAAAGACCTGAAGATCATGCAAAGCCTTTTTCAAAACAGGGATTTGTACCTGACTTTTTCACACTTGCCTCTCAACTTTAATAAAAGGGATAAAATGTTAATGTTTCTTGCTGGGACAATAAATAAGGAATCTTAGTAGCTGAGCATGAGTTACTATTTTTCTGTCACAAGGGATCGTTGTTGGTGGGAAAAATCATGAGTGACCCCAGGTCACAAGTTTTCGTTTCCCACCAACAACGGTCCCGAGTAAGGGATAAAGTAGTAGCTCCCTCTCCAGCCTTGTAAGATTTTCTTTATTCTAGGTTTAATTAGGTATTCATCACAAAAAAATATGCTCTGGGCCTACATTTAATGCTGACCTGGTGTGCCATGTTTCTTTACTTTGTCGTAGTTATTCAATGTCACGTGTGACGCATAATCAAACATACCTCGCGTACAGTTGATTTTGTCTACGTGTTAATACACTACGTCACTGATGCAGGTGTGTCACAATTTAGCTGTAACAATGTTTAGGTCATGTGATCTACAGTGAGTTACTACTTTTGAATTTCAATCGTCAACGATAAGCTTCATGAAACAATCGATTAAAGGCTTACATGCACCCATTTTTGTGTCTGTTTTTTGTCTCTGTTGCCACAAAATTTGTCAACTCTGATCTGGAATCAAACTGTCACATAATTTATCTATAAATGCTAAGTTGCATGGATGATGACAACTTCGGTGCACTGCCATATTGTCATCTGATTGGCCCAATGCAGCTTACGCCTCCAGTGATCTGTTAGGGTGAAGTACATGTTCTGAGGCAGCAGTCTGTAATTGAAGAGCCAGCTGAACATTGGCCTTTTTCTCCATGACTGAACTTCTAAAATTGAATGTGCATAGAATGCAAGCCAGCGTCTTAAATACGGGAATTTATCTAATGTACTACTGGCAATGCTAGATTGAATAACTGCTGTTCCATGATGGCTAAGGTGATGTAAACTAGCGGCTCCCCTAGCTGTCTGGGTTGCTGAAATTACAGGCATGATGTGAGCCTGCATATGTTGAGTCTTGGTTTCACATTGCCACTTGGCACTGTTAATTTGAACAAATTTACAGCTTAGAGACCTGCACCCTGAGCATTGAAAATAAAATAAAGAGACAAAAGTGTAAACCCTTTTCGCATAAATTTATTCTGGGCAAAAACAGCTAACTTAATGGCAGAATACGCCAATGGCTAATGAGAAATTAATGCTTTGTTTTAATCATCATGATGATCATGATCATATGTTATACTTTTTTCCCCAATTCAAACATTTTCAGTTCGATGTATGTAAATTGGTGACACCGTGAGCATAAGGCATGGCAGTACTAATATAACTGATCAGGCTGTCTTTAAACGGTAAATTCTCCATGCCTTGCCTTAGGACTACTGAAATTGGATGTGGATGGTGATATTGAGAATAGTGCATCTTGAAATAATCGATACAACTATTGATAAGAACTGAAAAAAAAACACCTGATGATTGATCACAAAAATGGAAACAATCCCAGCACTACTAATATTTTGACACGCTAACAATGTTAAGCCACCGCTTATCAACCACTGGCCTTTTCTACTACATTTTTGTGTGATTTTATACATGATTCTATATGAGAATTTTTGTCTGCCAATGAAGTCAGTTTAGTGTTTTCCTTTTTAATTTTTTTGACGTCTTGTACCATTCATGTGATCATGTGTGTGCTGATTTAAAACTGAGCCAACAGCTTTTCTCGGGACACTTTGTGCACAATGCGTGCAAAGTGTCCCAAGGAAAGCTGTTGACTAAGACTGCTTTTCGCTTTACACTAGGTTTGCCGGTATTTGAATGCAAGGTATCTTCATGAGGAATTTTAATCTTTTAACCATTATATGTTTAACAGTAACTAGAAAACTACTATCGCAGTGATTATTAGCACTTTAAGAGTTAATAAGAGTGATGATGTATGATTGGGCAAGTTGCATGACACCAGACTTGGTTTCAGCTTTCCATACACTTTAATAATCTGGAACACATGTATCTATATGCTTGGATACAAGGGGGTTTCAACTAACAGGATATAATTAACAGGAAAACATGCAGCTCAGTCCAAATTTGGTGCCTAGGTTTTTTTGTTTTTGTTTGTTTGTTTGTTTTTTTAATTGTAATGTGTCTGCAATTAAAAAGTAACATCATCTATATTTTGAGTTGAACCCTTTATGCATTCAGTACACCACTTTCCATCCAGTGTCCTAATGATAACCAATGCAGCAAAATCAACCCATGGGCTCACCATTCTCTTCTTTGCTTGTTTCATTTTGTGCACATGCATTTTGGACAGTTCAAGACTATCTTTAACTTACATGGGCCCTCACAGAAACATATTACAAATAATGACACAAGGAAAAGTATACAAACAGTCATACAGACATCATGACACTCTCAATTTAAAAAAAAAAAAAAAAAGGCAAAAACAGCCTTTATGTCATGAACAAATTGACAGCCTGTCTCTGGCCATTAAGTGGTTACAGCTCAACAGGGACAATCTTCAACCAGGAAAATGGCCTGAAGTGATTTGAAACCACATGCTTCCCTGAGCATATTGATTTGTTGCAGGCTGTAATAGAGTACGGAGCCAAGCAGTCAGCTTAACTGCAATTTGAAATGTTGTCTTGAGACATGCCCTTAATTATCACATCTCTGATCCGGTTTCTCTGGGTAAAGAAAACAGGCACTCGACTTATGTCTTTGTTCTTGTTTCTGATCAAGTATCCAGTGTCCCTCTGCTCGCCTGCATTTCACACATTAAAAATCAGGTTCCATACATGTGCTGTCCTTCCCTGTAAAAATTCTGCATGTTTTCTCCCATCTCTGATTCTATGTATGCACAATTATTACATTATAGCGGTATTATCTTCCCCAATTTTGCATACATATTTTCTCAGCATATTGCAGAATATGTATCATTTGTCCTTTACATGTAAGACTGGGTCAACTACTTGGCATGCTCTGATAACCAGAGAATGTCAAGATAAGCTGTCAACCAGGTGCATGATTCTGTTAAATATTTCTTACACATTTATTGTCAAATTTTAATAGAACAAGAGGCATGTGTGAACAGCCCATTCTCAGCTGACCTTGACATTCAACCTGGAAGTCCAACCCTGGACCCAGAAGGGCTTCCATGCAATTTTGAAGCATTTGGTCGGGCAGTTGCAGAGAAAAGATTTTGTCTTAGATTTTACCAAAAATGAAGCAAAAAATAAACAAGAGGGCTGTGTGAACAGACTGTCCTGACAGCTGACCTTGACATTTAATCCCTATAATAAGTCCCACTCTGATCCAAGAGATGAGAATTTTGCAGAGGAAGTCAAAAATTTGACTTTTGATTGCAATCCCCAGTGACTTGCACAATAGGAATGCATGAATTAACCGAAAGGTACCCAAGTTGAAAAATTTATTTAAAATCAGGCATCCAGAGTGTCACCATCCGGTGAACAATTTTGTTATAATTCTCCCACAAGCTACATTTCTATTAGGTTTCAAAACAATCTGATGTGACATTTGTGGAAGCAGAAGTAGAAAACAGCAAAAACACACCAAAAAAAAAAAAAAAAAAAAAAAAGTTAAAAAAAAAAAAAAATGGTACAGTAGCCCCCTCTTATAAGGCCACCCCAAATGCACTAGAAAAGTGGCCATATAAGAGGGGTGGCCTCTCTAGAGGGGTAAAATACTATGAAAATGTCATACTTTATGCATGGAGAAGTGGCCTTTGGAGAGGGGGTGGCCTCTCTTCAGGGGGGCCTTATAAGAGGGTGACCACTGTAGCACCATCTGTTGAAAATATTAAGGTCTGGGAGTCCTCAGAAATGTCCCTGTGCAATTTTAAAGCAATAAGCCAAGTCACTATCTCAGCCCAGCCCATGCAGCCACAGACTAATTGAAGCCAGAGGTCACACAACACAGGAAGAGTCCTTTCCCCATTCAACTTGTTAAGTTACCCTGGTATCCAGAATCAAACTTCTCAAATTCATCAATTTCTTAGACTAGTCACATGGATATATTAAAACTGTATGGCCTCTAGATGGGGACAAACAATAGCAAACTTCTTAATAAATGAAGCTGCCATCTGGAACAATTCTTTTCAAAGCTTTATGTTTTACCTCTGTACATTTCTATGTTAAGTGTTATTACTTTGCATTGAATGAGAGGAATTCATGCTCAGCTGAGATTGCTATTTGGCTTATTGGAAGAGCAGTTTGAGAGAAGAAGATTTTGTGAAATTTTGCCAAATACAAAAAAAAAAAAAAAAGAAAAATCATTAAAAAAGATCAATGGACCCTGACCACTTGAACAAACTTAGCACAGGTCTTAAACTACCTATGGTACATCCCCACCATGTTTGGAGTGAATCTGGTTGATGGTTTTGAAGAAGTAGAAAATGTAAATTTCCATTGCAATACCCATTGGCTTGCATGGTAATCAATAGAAATGCATGCATTAACTGACATGTACCTGAATTGAATAAAACTGTTAAAAATCAAGGGTGCAGAGTGTCATCATCTGGTGAACAACTTTATTTAACCCTCCCACAACTGCACTTCTACCAACTGGCACTTAAATTTAGAAGTTCAATCTCAATTTATAATCAAATTAATGAATTTAATCCACGTTTAATACCCATGATGCTAGTTGTACTTAATACCACCAGTAATGCCACCATGACTCCATGTCATCGACTTTTGTTTGTATAATATTCCTGTACTGGTATATTGATACAAGTGCACAAGTTCAGACATAATGACCATAACAAGAGGCTCATGGGACTAGTGCTCTGTTGACTGAAGGTCATCCATATTACATTATATTCTACTTTAAGCTATGGTACATGTATCCTATAAATTTGGTATGACTAGCTGCCTTCCTTGCTGGAATAATTTTGTGCAAGTTTCATCCGTACAACTATAGGTCATGCCACCAGTATCATCACTGATTGAGATTTTGACCTCCCCCACCATCCAACCAAATTTCATCAAGATCCATCAAAAATTAAAGATGTTAAAACAGTCCGAAGATTTTCATATTTTGACCTCTCTATGACATAATATTGTAGGTGACGCCACCAATATCATAATTGACTTAATTTTTTATCTGCTTTTAGTTCTGAAAGTTACATGTGTCTACATTGAAAATTGTAGAAGTTGTTGCATTTACAACTCATTTTCATGTGTATGTGTTGCCCGGTGACCTTGAAAATTAGATGAAGGTCAAGCATATTAAAGCAAATTATGACCCTTGGCACAAGGTATCTTTCCTGTAAATTTTGTAATGTAAAATTAAGGCATTGTGATAATGAATTTAAAGTGTTTACCATATATTTGGGCAAATTCTCTATAAAATACAATGGGTGGTACCACTAGTACTTCATGCACAATAAGGATCTGTCTCTGTAATAAACATGTAAGGTTTTATTCACATCATAAATGCAATTAAATGTACAAGGCCCATCACTAGCGATACTCACCTCTATCAACTTTTTTTGTCCTGGTGACCTTGAACAAGTAGGTCAAGGTCATTCATGATGTGTAATATTCCAGTTTTAGCCATGATATATAATATTCTATAAAGTTGGTAAGACTAGCTGCATTCTTTGTTGAAATAACGAATTCATGTTAGTCTGAACGCATTTTGATTAATATAATTTCAAATCTGTACAGCCACAGGTGTCACCACTGTAGTATCAACCTTGATCAAGATATTGACCTCCCCCATAGTCCCACCACATTTCATGAAGATCCACCAAAAATGAAAGATGCTGGAGTGTTCACAAGCTTCGCACATTTCAACCCGTACATTACACAATACTGCAGGTGGCACTACCAATATTGAACTTGACCTAGATTTTCATACACCCAAAGAGTCCTGAAAGAGATACTGGGTTAACTTGAAAACTGTAGATGGTATCGCACCAACCAGCGAAAGCTTACGGACAGACAGGCATCTCAATGTGGAATACACTGCCAAGAATGCACTTATATAAGACATTAATCCAATTGCTAAAAAGATGGAAAACATTATGACTTGATGAAGGAACAGTCTGGGGGGATCCCATAAGCAATGTCTGCTGATAAATCACCCAGTCTCATCAAGAACCAAGGCTGGCACTAGTCTGTTGACGCCCATAATGGGGGCACTGTAAGTAATGTTCAATGATGAGCTCCTTTTTTTTCATCAAGCACAACTTGCGTACGGTATCCCTACCTTGCACCATGACCTCTCCTCAAGAAATCAGAGCCACCTGTCCTGATGCAATACGACAAAGTAGCATGCATAGATGTTATATTATTAAGCCATAGATGTTGTACTATTTACACAGGAAGACAATCATATTTCTGGAAAAGCAAAGTAACTGGCACAAATCCCACAAGTAACCCTCAACCAAATTATACTAATGACATAGATACCAGAATTGCAAAGTTAATCAATAACCACCATGGAACCACATCTGCAAGGAACGAACAGTCTAGTTTAAGAACCTCACATCACAAACAAAGTCTTAATGTACAATGCACTTATATGATCAACTAATTAATCCAATATATAGGGTTTCCCTGTTCCCCGATCGCTTTCGAAAGAATAAAATATGTTTGAATCAATCCAATATTTCAATCGGACAGATGAGCAGAAAGACGGACTGACACAAAGACATCAGCGGTTGCATACTCTCTGCGACCTTGGGTCAGCAGAGTTAACAAAAAAATCATTTTCTGCTATGTATTCTCTTGTGACCTTTGAAAAGTAGGACCAGGTCATACATATTATGCAGCATATAATACAGTTGTACCTGCTGTATGTGACCACTCCTTCCGCCAAGAAAAAGTACATAAAACAGGTGGTCTTTCACCACAAGTAAATATACACAAAAAATGACTCCTGCAACAGCATACATATGGTCACACACAGCAGGTGGCCTGTCATGGCAGTGGTCACATATGGCAGGTACCACTGTATCTACAAATGATAAACATCTGTGGTACATTTGGTATCATTAGCCTTGTTCTTTTTTACAACATAATGAATTTAATGTGGTTTCAACACCTTTTGGTCCATATCTTCCACAATACTGCAGGCGGCGCCACCAAATTTCGACACATTTTCTTCTTTTTGCCTGATCCACATGCCCACCAAGTTTCGAGATGATCCACGAAAAACTTAAAAGAAAATAGCATTCTAAAAATTTTCCTATTTTGGACCAAATATTGCATAATACTACAAGTGGCACCACCAATATCAAACTCAAACTAGATTTTCATGCCCTAAATTTGTCGTGAAAGTTAGATGGGGTTAACATGAACACTGTTGACTGTATAGCGTGCACAAGCAAAAGTTTGCAGAAATATGGATGGACTGACAAACAGACATGAGTGGCTGCATGCATGAGCTCTGCAATCTACGTCAGCAGTGGTAAAAATTTATAAAAAAAATCAAAGGAACATGACCATTTGAATAAACTCGGTAGAGACCCACCTAGGGATGTAACGATTCACCTGTGCATCGCGATACAAGAAGCCACGATACGCATATTGAACTGTGAGACTGTGTATCGCAAACATAGAAGACACATGTTTTGTCGGCATGACAGTTTCAAGACATATGGAAACATTTACAAATGTATTGTTGCAAATATTCTCATTACCATATACCAGCAAAATATGTTCAACAACAGAATGAAGACCATATATATGTCAGTTTTTATTTATTTTATTCTCTGGTGTCCAGTCCAACTGGCAAAGAAATAGTTTGGGACAGTAAGCAGAGGCAACATGGCGGCCGGCAGCATTGGATGCATTGCCATTGAAGTTTGAACATTCATCACAGGCCCTAAATATCAACAAGCACTTCCACAAGACATGCCATTTTTATAAATGTTGATATCAAGCTGTCGATGACCAAGCCGTGGTAATAAAATCCTGCAAAAATATGCAGAGTAAAACCCAAATCCACAGTGTGATTTCATGCAGCCATGTGCACTTGTCAAATACTGTGACACCATACTGTAGTTACATCAGTTCTGAATAGGGGGTATCACTCTCATCTTATCTGTATTGCATTTTGCTATCTGCCAAAACAGCATTGAAGAGTTTCAAGGCTCGGTAGGCCTACATTAAGCCTGGTTTCATTTAATTTCAAAAGGAATATGTAGATGAATAAATAACAGCAGGATAAGACATCATACTTTTCATTCACTAGTTATAAAACAGTAGTCCATAATATCATTTGACGGCAATTTTGTTGGAAATATTTAAAGCTTAGATATGTTTTTGAATTTTTTTAATTAGTGAGACATTGAATTTGATAGGCTCCACATGAACATGATGACAACAAAGAAAGTAAATGGTAATGATATTTGACTTGCACATTAACCATAATCTGGATCACAATTTTTTCATGAATATAAAATTGTAATAAATTTCATAGTAAGGCATTTCAACTTTTTAGCTTTACATTTCTGAATAATTTTACATTTGAAACATTTATCAGGTTATTTTAGATACGCAAACATGAAATCTATCTTTAATTTAAAAAATTAAGAGCATAAATTCAGAATAAGTGATTAAAAAATATATAAATTTAATTTATATCCGTTATTCAGCTGCATGTATCATATCTTGTATCATATCGTGACCCTTGTATCAAGATGCATATCATATTGTGAGAAAATGTATCGTTGCAACCCTAGACCCACCCACAGTTCATTCCCACCAAGTTTGAAGGAAATCTGGCCGGTGGTTTTGGGAGAAATTGAAAATTTGAATTCTGCACAGACAGACAAGCGACGGACCTGAGACCATGCACCCTTCCTATGATTTCAGCTCACCAATAAGTCAGCTGAAGTCAAAAACCATCAAAGGTATATAAGTGGACAGCCATTCCGGTTGTACTTTAACCCCTTCTCCAACTAACCTACTAGAATTGTATGGTATCATCAGACCTGAAATATTGCCTGCTTCACATGGCATGGTGATTGACCATGTTAATGAATATACTTGAACAAGACTTGGGAGACCTAGGTCAAACAGTATGCCCAATGTCACCAGTTATGATATCCTTATTCTAGCACACACCTGGCACTCAGTATCCAGTATGTGCCAAGGTGAGCTGTTATTTAATTGCAAGGAAAGGAGTTAACATTGAATAAATTGCAATCTTAATTATACATGTATTGATGATAAACACCCTGAGGGGACAGTCTTCTAAGTGGGCATGTTCAAACTAGAAATATCTGAACATGTAAACAAACTAATGTACAATTTATTCTGATTACATTGATTTATGCAAATTGAATTAAGCTCAACTTGCATCAAATTTGTAAGCTTCAGAAAACGTCAGATTAACCCTTTCAAGATCTCTGCTTTTAGCTCACAATGAGCTCCCACGTATGGGGGGGCCACCTGACCACTTTTTAGCCCGACAATATTTTAGATTTTGCATATTAACTTGTCCTGACACAAGAAATAATCACAAAAAGTTCAAAGCATAATAATGATGGTACATGTGCTACATGGGCAAATCTTGAGTGGCAATCCCCTGCATTTTGATAAATAACCTGGAATGTGTCTTGACAGATGTCCATCAAGTGATGATCCAACCTTTATGCCTCAAGACTGGTGGTCTCAAAGGACATATTAATATCACGAGAAGTACTTAGCAAAGTACCTGCAAAGCAGGAAATATTCTAATTTCCATATTTGTTAGTAATACTTACTTATCCACTATATTTGGTATGATCTCTCAGATGGTATCTACTCCAAAATTTTATACCATCAAAAAACATTTCTCCATATGTGTTCATTTGGACTGGGGGCCAACAGTGCACCCTCTAACAGGCGACCACCTTGTCGTGTACTTGACCTTTGGTATTGACCAATCACAACAGCTTTTCATGACACACAAGTGCCTCCGGCTGTGCTCAGGTAACAAATTAAACTGACGTCAAAAGAGGTAATGTGTAAAAGGGGAAAGAACATACATTTTCAACATGTTTCAACAAATGTCCAAGCTACCCAAGGCCTAACCAAAATAAATTTGTGGTTCCGGTAGCCTGACAGACCCTACTAAAAAGGACCGACCCTAAAATTAATGGAACGAAAAAAAAAAGTACCTTTAAGCCACCCGTCCCTAATAAATACTGGTCGTCCCAGGCCAGTGATACAAACTCTGTCAGAGACTGAAGTGGCCCAAAAATGTCCAAAAATGTCCCCCCCGGTAAAAATTTTGAATTGAACATGCAAAATGGTTTGTCTGGGGAGTAAGAGTATCTTGCCTTCACATGGTTGACAAAATCACATTTTAGTCATAAGTGCACTAATTTGGCTATTTTCCCTCAGATTATACAAAAATCTGATGAAAATTAGCAAAAATTAGTTAAAAATGAACTTAAAAAAATATCGCCATGTTATCTACTTTCCATAGTGGACCACAGCATGAAAATAGCAGAAATGCAAGTATGAAATCAGGAAAAATATTAAGTTGCCTTGCACAGGTTTGTGGCTGAAATGCTTTAATTATTTATTAATTAAGATTGATCAAAATTTTCAATCAATTAGTACACAAATAAATACAAGCACCAAAGGCGTATTTTCTATAACTCCAGGAACCTGCTATATATAATTTGCAGGTCCCTGATAACACTAAGATACTTAAACTATAAATATATAAAGCGGTCCCTCTCCAGTGCTCCTATCTCATGCATCAAGAATTATTTCACCTTATTTTTGAAAATGTTCTTACATTTATTTGATATATATATACCCTGGCAGGTTCTGCATGGGAATAGGTATAATCATGGTACAGTAGTACCTGCAATTACCGACCTGGCCAAATTCTGTAGCATTTTTCAATAACTGTGAAGCTAAATTTTGCTATAATGCTCCAGTTGGACAACCTTAGACCAGCTGCAACACACGACCGACCAGCAAAATCACCCCACAAACAACCACCCTTAAAAAGACAAACGGTCGTTCAAATCAACCCTAACCAAGTTGTAAGACAAAGGTAACAGAAAAGCTGGCCAACATATACCGTTATTTTGCAGTAAAGTAAACTCAAACACAGCATTTTATTTCAACTTGTCTGGACTGTCAACTTGGGCCAAGAAAAAAAGCACAGCGCCACGATGGCTGTGGTATCAGTATCTAGTATCGCTAAGTTTCAGGTGTCCATTCTCCGAGTTACCAGAGCAAACAGTCCTCAATGTACTTTTTGAGAGGACTTACAATCTAAACTTTAATCTGCCCACTCAGTTGTGTCTGAAGCAGTTACCATCGTTAGTTATAAATCCAAATGCAACACGAAGGCATATGCACAATGCACGCACATTCAGCGCCCATTTAAACATGGCACAATAAAAATCACAGCAAATCGTGGCCACATGTTTTCAGCATAGCTCCAGGTGTCAGTTCTCTGAGTTACTAGGGCAAACGGTCGTTAAGGTACTTTTAAAACATGGCTTACTATCTTAACTTTGATCTGCCCACTCGGTTGTGTCTGAAGCAGTAATCATCGTTAGTTACAAATCCAAATACAACACGGCACGCTCGAGCGTCATTTGGATATCATAGTGAATCACGGCCACAGCATATATATCATTATTGATGCTTTGAAATAATTGCAAAATATATATTTTTGGTTTCATATATTTTTACCCTCTTCCCACCCCCACTCGGAAAGATCGTCCCAATGCTCATTCACAAACCATTGGCATTGGGTGCGGAACTTACTATTTTCACAATGGCAGCCATGTCGATTGGATATTTTGAAGAGGTAGCGTCCAGAATATATGTGTAATTAGTGTTAAGGGAAGGTTAATTTGTCGAATGAATGTAATGTACAATATATAGTGGGACTTTTCCATAGTGAGCATTACCTGAAAATGTAAATACAACGGCAAACAGTGACTGTAATGTACACCCCAGAAATAGTATCTTGTATCAGACGTGGAAGTCGCCCTGAGGCAATAAAAGAAGGGTCAGCAATTGGCTGAGTGCCAGGCGCCCCACTGTGTCAAAGACAAAGCTCAATGGAGAAGGTTGCCCTAATAGTGGATACAGGTCCGAAAGAACTGGCAAGTTTTTATATAAGTGGTAACTAACCTCAGCATAATCTGATGCAGGGTCACCTGGGTGGGCTTTTGTGTGGTGGATAGGTGACTATTACGAACAAATATGGAAATTATAATGAATCTATCAGATTTGCGTCATAATACAGTACCTAACCACTACATTTGGTAAATTTTCCAACCAACTGGAGGAGGGAGATTATTACGACTCCATGACAGAGGAACTATTCCTCAAAACACTCCACTCTACAGAACAGATCCCAAAGGGACAAGACCCAGCTAGGTATGGCGTTTGCGCATATTCCTTGAGAATCCAGATACATGTACAACAGAAATAACCACTTTACAACTAAATCTGCAGGGTGTTTTTTTAGATGGCTTTAAAGTCAGCCTGCTCCACAAAACAATTCAATATTTTGGCCACTTCACAGCTGCTCCCACATATGACTGGGTTCACCCCTGTAGCTGAAACATTCCACATCAAGCAATGGAAACACAACAGACTTCTGCTCAGTTATGTTGGACTAAAGGACCATCATTTAATGAGGAATCTATATGTCAGCTATTGCCATCTGTCAGCACAATGGATGGAGTTCAAATGTTCAATTCCTGTCATATGTATGTCAGAAACAAACATGAAAGAGCACGTGATATTAATTAGAGAGTAAACTATGATGGGGCCATCAAATTCCCAATAATTCCACCTCATGGTGGTTTTTCTGATTCTAAAATGGCGAATTAGATCGATAAAAACACAAACAAAAATCACCTGACGGGTAAGCCTACAGCAGAAAACATAGTGAACGCTTTGAGCAGCATGGATATATGTGACGTAATTTTTTCGTCAATTGAGGATCGTAAGGGATTTAGGAATTTATTGAATGCACCAAACCAGCAAACAAGGAATATGAAAACTAATAAAATGACACTGCCATACATTGTATTTTTATGTCTTTTACCTTTAACTCCTAGCATTCTGGGCAGTTTTGGGATCTGGCACAGCCAGCCACCGAGCATTTTTTGTTTTGTTGTGCAACATGCGACATGCTGGCGTAAAGGTGCCGTAACTTTTTTATTTTTGCAATTCATGCAAAATGATCAACATTACTTTTGTTCAGTAAGACCTTCTCTGCATTTATGTGGTTTCTTTGTCAATTTAAACAAAAACTTGTGCCCTACACCCTAACAAAGTGAATATATCGATCTCAATCATGAATTGATCAAAATGGTCAAGCCTGTGTGAATACAATTGCATGAGTACCAGTCCGTGCATATTCCTTGGTTAGCATCACGAACGATGGTTCCTCTTTAATTTTTTCTTAAGATCGGCTGTGTATCGTAATTGTCATTAAATTATAGTGGCAGAGTTTGTTTATTACTGCAGTAAATAGTCCATAAATGCACTTTATCACCGTCACTGATAAACTGTCAATATGATCAGCACATGCGGCAGCGGTATTTTCCCCCATGCCATGTTTACCAGCAGCTGGCATATTTTACTCCCTTTCCGTGAAAAAATTGGACCCTCTGCTCAATTGTACACAAAGACTGGTAGTATTTCATCATTCTGACCAATTTACAGCATTAAATTTTGTTTCTTGCTTTAATAAATTGTCCATAATCGTCACTTGTATTCATACAAATGTCCCCCATCTTTCAAGCCAGACTTCACAACACGAGGTAGTGAGTACATGTACTCCCCAACGAATCATAAGCAGAAAAACAATGCATTTGATTGGATGGCGAACACCATGTGATCGATTCCTGCCCCTTGAATGACCTACAATATTCCAGAAAATTGTCTTTGGCAGTTATTGACGAAAATAACCACGTATCTGTTTGAAATAGAAGCAGTTTTATCGGGGTTTCTTCTAAAATACTTTTGTTCCAGCCAATGGGCGAGCTTCTTAAAATAGACAAGGTTCTCAGCATTCTGATGATGTGAAGAACATGGGGGGTAGATGAAAAAAAGATTGAGACCATGATGATGAAATAACCTTATTTTTGTGCAGTTTTGCAAAGTTACATCATTCAAATTGTCACAAACAAAGGCCCGATCATTGATTTAAATCATCATAGAAGGAAAATATTCATTTTTAACACAAAATTGAAGTAGTCATCTGGCAAAAACTGACATTTCTCTACAATAAAATGTGCGTGCCTGCAGGTAAATAAACAACACCAAGAATTTGAGATGGCCTTTAATCAGTCACTTCAAAAGTTCAAGTCTACTCGAAACTGGTGGCAATAAGCAATGACTTGCTGTTCGAGTACACTTGACACTGGCGTGCTAGGAGTTGAGCATGGTTGCATTAAGTGTAGCAGCCTTTAATAAGAAATACATCAGCCACATGCACAGACACAGTGCTAAATGAAGCAGCAAGTCAAATTTCCCAAATTCCTGCGCTCCCCAAACCTCTGGCTGGAACTGATGATTATGGCACATCATAACGCATGTGCACCATTTCCCTGATGCTGACTGTGCCTTCTACAAGCATGAATTTATGCTGGTCAAAACAGATTTATCTTCGTTTCAAAGCATCGATTTACAAAGGAAAAGTTAGACATGATCTTAACATTATAGGCCAAAACACACCAAGGTGAGAGCCGGTTTAAGAGTTTCATGCACATATAAAGAATGAGGAGTCTGCCGGTTTGTATCGAAATCAGAATGCTGTAGATTTCAAGTGAAAATTGGGTCATTTAGGGCAAGCATGTATGCACGGGAATCACACTGTTTACATCACAGGGCAGATTATCCAATTTTATGACCCTGGTTACAACAATGAAACAGGGTCGTTATAGCTGCTGCCATGATACAATGGCACACAATGATGGTAGAAAGCTTTATGGAACCTGATATGCAAGGAAATAACCTGATATTGGGGGTATTCATATTTTAAACAGCTTGTAACGTTACTCTTTATTTGCACATGCCTGAATATTTTTGGAAATCAGTATGAATGTGTAAAGGTACCTTTCTGACTGCATGCATTCATATTAGCACTGATAATGATTCATTAATTTGGTTTTGCCCAAATATGAACATATTCTAATGTTATGTCAACTTTCCCATCCTTGGTAAAATTAAGGCCAGTAATGCCATAGTATCAGCAACCTTCTTGTAATCTGTTTTTACCCTCTTCGCTTTCAAACAACATTGCTCCAATGATCTCTCATATCCCTTTTCAGCTTGTGTCTCTATTAATGCCAAAGTTTCTTCATGAGACCACATCCGACCTGCTGTTTTCGTGAGCAAAGTTAAATATAGGTCAATGATGATGCATATGAGGGGTTTTTGGGAATGTCTCTCCTGCCTTGACCTCTGACCCAAAATGAAAACTCTGTACGGTGCGTCTATCATGCTGTGTCCACATGTGGGCTGAAACACGCAGGTTTGTTTACAAGCAGTGTTACAGGCCAATCAGCACACTGCACTATTTAATAAATAGCACAGATGAATTTGATATTTGACCATTCTATATCAGTCTCTTGACAGTGGCTGATGATTCTGTAACCATTGATGTTTTTGGACAAATATCAGAGCAAAACTACCTATGGAATAGGTTTTGTTTTTGATTTGTAAAACACTGAGTATATAGCCGCTCAATTCTGTTTTGACCGATTGTAACATGAACAATCCCTTCTGACAAAATTACAAAATTTGACCAGTATCATTACAGGCCACAGACCACAGTTATAAATCCTTTTATTTTTCATATTCGCATTTTTCAGTCTAAAAAAATCAGCATTTTTGGTATTTTAAAATTCCGTGAACGGCATTTAACAGATAAAAATGTCAGAAAAACATGGGTGGACTTTTGTCATATAATTCCCAGCTCGTTAATTTGTGATAATTGAAATACGAAACAACACCTGGATGTCAGCTTTATACAGGTGTATGAACTGTGCTCTTGCTAGGGTCACATTATTGTCCTTCCCCACCATAAAGTTCCCACCTGGCCTGGAAGACAGTGCACCTATATGACCACCAATGAAGCAACTCTGCGATGCAGCAAACCTGACTTAGCTACCTTTTTCAAACAGAAGCTACAGCATGCTGAAAACACAGTATTTTCACAATTACGGACTATCTCCGTTGGGATGTGCAACCAGCCAATCACAACTGTGGTCTGTAACCTACACTCTGGTATTTGGGTGTAGTGTGAAAAGCCCGTTGTGGAAGCAATTACCAGGTTTAAATAGATAATCAATACCCACTACCTTGGTTGACCATAGTACACGTGGCACATATTGGTGACTGCTGTTAATTACTTCATACTGTTGTACATGTAATGTTTGCCCACAAAGCAAGGGGGGGGGGGGGCGCCTAAGGGCGGTCCCTGTTTGCTAGTGCAGACAACATAGCTTTGTCCCAGTACAATGTGTGCAAAATAAAAAATTTTAGATATAATCATGATAATGGCTGGAACATAGTATGAAAAATAAGACTTCTATTAAGCAAGCAATGCAAATGAAACCTCCCCCTTCCCTCCTCAATACCTTGCACTCTCACTGAGTCTGTGTACAGAGGCAAGTGTAATGCATATGGATCATTAGCCTGATGAGGGCCAAGGCATTGTATGCTGTGATGGATATCAAATCATGTCAATGCTAATTACCAGTGCTTACAACAAATGTTGTAACCATTTAAAATGTCATGACAATTCCAGACTCAAACTTTTCAAAAAAAAACATGATTCATTCAAGTGCCAATATGCCTGTATTCCAGCAATAAGAGGAACAAAAGTCCATGATGGTCCTGTGCTTTGGTGACCTTCATCAGAAACAGCCATTAACACTGAACTAAAATCTATTTCACTTTCATCTAACCATGGACCTATTAAAGAGAAGGAACGCAAACTAGCAGATTCTCGTTATCACATAATTAAAATGGAATTAATGCACAGCAATAAGCCTTTGTTCTTCAATTGAGCCGCACAATAAATACAACCGCCTCCCTTGCCATGTGGTGTCTATGCTCCTCGTCACACATACTGGCAGATTGACCTTGCCGCTCTGGTGGCAAAGCTGGACCCCATGCATTGTGTCACTGGTTACAGGCATACACAGTAGTAATATTAATGGTTTAAAGAGGACCCATCTCTGCATGTTCTTGCTTACTGAGTTAAGCTCTTCAGACCATTTCTGCCAGTGAACGCCTGATGAAGATAAAAGAACTGGAAACCAAGTAATGAATTTTCACTGTTTTCAGCTTACTTTGCTCACATAACCGTTGTCAAGGACCAAAATCATCAAATAAAGTGTATATATGCAGATACAACCGCACAAAAAGCTCCACGTTTTTTAAACATTCAAGGTTAGATTGGTTAGGTGAAACATCTATCTACCTGTCTGTCTGTCTATTGTGATTCAGTCAGGGTAATCATCATAATTTTTGTGAAAAATTACTTTGTTTATATTCCTGTGTAATTTATATGTCCATTTATCCCCAAACTTTGAAACCCAAGGAAGGGTGAAGGGTGAAGGGTTAGATTTTGATCACAGTCACCAATCTTCCAATATGGGCTGCACAACACAACTTAGCATGCATACATATGCAATAATTAATGAATCACGGGCAAGATTTACTGCAAGGTCCACTTTTTTCCGGCCCTTCAACATGAATTTCACTTCATGGTATTATCTGTAACAGATTTGTCCTATTTGAACATTACAATGTAAGTACAATGATAAAATCCAGTTACATGCTATAAATTGGACATGTCCCCTCTGATCACTATTACAGACACCGATCCACAACATGCATTTAAACAGCAACTTTCTCGCCAACATGCACTCCATATTCCTTTGCCCTTGGTCATTTATTTTCACTCCTGTCTTATTCAGTGCTCAAGATCTGTTCTTTCACAGTGTATTCATGAGATTACAATGTTAAAATTTGGTATCTATCTCCAACTATGCATCGTAGAACATGTCATGTTTGTTGCCTTGCTGGAACACCAAACATACTCATGGAACACATGGAATTGGACACATTTGATCGGATGCTGAGTGACATGTGATCAAATCCACCAATGATGAGCCTGGATACTTGCAAAGGCCCTTGTAATGATGTTCTATTGGATTGCAGACTATTAATTATGGCCAGGTTTGCATGGGCTTTTCTTCTTTTTTTTTTTTTTTTTTTCTTAACCAACAAGACAGCTTGTTATATAAGGAGACTAAATCCTGTGCTTTAATCCTGGCAATTAATGGAAAGAATCAATCATGTAAAGTACTGAGTTTTTGCACAAATGGGAGAACTTTTATGATTCAATTTATCACCAAAAGCCAGGCAGTTGTTATATCATCATACTTCTGACACCAAAAGGTGGGACTTTTTTGGTTTTATTTTGATGTTGGTCTACAATAAGATGTATACATGAATGCAGGCCATCACAACCACAGCTCATGGGGCAACCTTCTAATGGCCCACATAGAGGGTCATACTTGTCATACATGTACAAACCATCATTTTTTTTCCTTAAAGTTACACACTGGTTCTGGGGTAAGTCAAATTCTTATCTGAACCTGTACTACATGTACATAAATTTTGTAATAATGTTTTGTTTGACACTTATTATTCTTTCATAATGAAGCTCTGCATTTATAAGCAAAACTTCATGTATTTAGCTAATTAATCATTTGCCACGTTCATATTTATGCATCATTATGTGGGTTGTATTTGCTGAATATTTACCTTAGACAAGGAGCTGCTACGCAGAGAGACATGTACGGGTATAGGCTCCGAAACATGTTCTGAGTAGTTACCCATTGAAAACCCTTTAATTTATTTGGGCTAATACAGCCTTTGTCAAAATTCTACAGAAGAACGTGTCCAATATGGGCAAAAGTACTTCCATATGTACATGTACATAGGTTAGACAGTGACAGGTTAGCTTATGGAGAGTAAAGAGTCCGGACTGCAAAATAGAGTAATGACTACTAGGAAGTGGTTCTCAACAAAAAGACACAAATACAATACAATATGACATGTGCATTTTATTTCCTGCCAAACTTGCTTGTCTTGTTACCAGGCAACAGCAATAAGCTAATATGCCACAATGCCAGTCTACTGATGGATATAGAGGAATGGCAGAGACTATAACATTCCTGGAAAAAGTAAAGAAGACTTATTCTGAACATGATGATGTTTTCAAGCTCAGTGAACACCAAGAAACTCTGACTATCACTTTTCTGAGAGACCATGAAAATCAAGGCCATTACGGTTGCAAAAGCAACACATTTGGACCTATTTGATACTGTGATCTCCTGACACATTCAAGAACTTCCTTATTAGGCTATGCGGCTAAGCAAAAGAGCAGACCCACAGCTAAAAAAAAAAAAAAAGTTGTGGCATATTGGTTTGTCTGTGCTGAATTTTCCTTGCTTAACAAACATTGATGACCTTGTTTGGTTCATAATTTTGCCTGACAAAATGAAGAACCACATGCAGTGGTAAAAACATGTGGGTGGCATGCTTATGCAATGTTACCATGATTACATGTACTACATCATGACACCACAAGCCCTGACCAATATCAATTGTCTAGCTTGGGCACTGTTTGCTCACATACATGATATTGTTAAATCTATATCTAATACCCAGCTGGTTATAATTGAATGATTCAATATAACCCTGAAACGGCACTCAACAACAGATCTGTCATACCAGTTCAACAATGCTATCAATTATTTCTAAATTTTCTCCTTGTGGTTAATCTGTCTGAGGGTGGAAGTGTGTCATGCTATTTTCTATTTAACATTCATTTGTTTGGCATCATCTTCCTCTTGTTCTACACAACATGACTTCACCAATTCACGGATAAATATGATCATGGATCTCTGCTTTTCTCTCCATCAGCTATTTCCTTCACGTGTGCATACAAAACAACAAATAAAGCTGTGCAGCGCTTCACTTGTCTCAGTGGGGGAGGAAAATGGTTAATTAGCAGGTAGAAAAAACCAGCAGGTGACACCTCAGGTAAATATTCCAGCAACCAGGACTGATGGACTGCCTACGCACACACACTGTTTGCACCTGCACAAGGCCCAGTCTCTGTTGCCAAGACGCTTTGGCCACAGGGACACGTAACCTTATTTCTGAAGATGCTATTTCCATCTGGCATGAAAAATTGATAAACGTTGCCTGTAACTGGGTTCACCAAGCTGTCCATACACTTCACTATTTATGTAGTCCACTTAAATCTATTGATTTCTCATTGTCTGGGCCTTGCTCTGTCTTGCAAAGTTTCCAAACAAACGATTTGGCCATTTTTGATGCAGAAAAAAATCATAAAATCCAGTGCAGGTGGACAGTCAGGTAGTGACAGATACAATTGTGTAACACAAATGATAAAGGTTTTTATCACCTGGCAAAAATAGACCTTCTATAAAATTATGCAAATCCATAAAGTCACTTTTTTTTCATTGACGGCATGAAAACTGTGAAAATAAAAACACAATGACATAGTATTTTTGTATAAGTTTACCAGAATTATGTTCAAAATCGTGAAATAAATCATATGGTTATAAACTCAAAAGCCTTAATGTTTGAATTAGTAGCCTGTGGCTAGTGCTTTTCATACAGTGAAACCTTATTATAGCGACACTCTGATATCTGACATATTCAATATAATGACACAAATTTTCCTGGGGAAAAGTTTATTTGCTCTGTTATTTGAATCATTTATCTGACATATTCAGTTATCTGACACATTTCTTAGGGAACAGATGGTGTCACTATAATGAGTTTTCACTGTACTTCACATCAACTTTAAATGAAGATATGTCGATGTCGATGTCTATGTCTATGTCTACATGTATGTCTATGTCAAATAAGTGAATATACTAGCTGTACCACTATAAAAAGGGACTTGGATTGAATAAATGACTCCTAACAGTCAGACACTTTCTGTGATTTTTCAAAAACTTCATGTCATCAATTTAGTCACTCTTACTTGGAAGGCATTTTTGTTGCTGTTCCAATACACCATTTGTACAGCATACATTATGTACATGTATATGCAGCATTTATGCATGTTCTGTACTTCACTTTATCATTGTTTTGACTGTCTTGCATTCACCACTCCCATAAATTGTCCACATAAGAACGAAAATGAGAAATGTGACCGTCCTGTGCTCAGCTGACCTTGCATACACAAAAGTAGTCCCGTGACTTTTGACACCAGGTCAAGGTCACTTTTTCTGAAGACTGCCAAGCACAAATATCAAAGTACTAAATTCAGTCCTTGCTCAAATAGTTTCCAAGTTATTAAGTAAACAATTAAAGTCATGAAAATAAAAAACCCTGTAACCTTGGGAATGAATCAAGGTCACTTGTGTACTGTCTATAAACTGACCCACATGGAGGTTAACTAGCATCAAAATCCAAGCTCAAACATTCGATAAGTTATTATACGAACAGGAAAGTTCAGTATGTGGGTGGCCCTGTTACCTTGGGAATGAGGTCAAGGTCACCCTTGTACTGTGTAAGTCTTGCTCTTATACCCAGAACTGTCCTTATCCAGTTTCAAAGCAATTGCCCACACAGTTCAAGAGAATATGAATCTTCTTGATTTTGGAGGAAAAAAATGGAACATGAGGCCCATAAGCCTGGTGCTTGGCTGTCACGAATCTGATGAAAGTGAAATGAATGTAGCAATAAGAAAACATTTTGAAACAACAAAGCAAATTTGTTTGGGAAGTACTGTAGTGAGATACATCAAATGGTAAGAGTTATGATACTGCATTTGTAGTATTCATTATTCTTAAAAAAATTTTGTGGTTAAGTCTGTGTGATCAAGTGTTTCTTTGTAGTTAAATTTGACGAGTGACAGGTCTAGTTGTAATAGATCAAGGCCATTGATAATAAATTAACTTCTTCTATTGTATCTACAGTGTCTTTCAAAAATATTTAGCAAGTCTGGCTCAATTATTTCATGATTGCAAAATCTGTCTGTTGCTTTACATTATGTGCTGACCTTGGGAAAATAGGTCGAGGTCACTGTTATTTTATAAGAATCCATACCTTTATGTAGTGCTTCTCTGGTATAAATTTGGTAAGGCTAGTCTTATTTGTTGTCAAAGGTATTGAATTTAATGTATTTTCCACCTCATGAGCATAGTTTCACATTTTAATCATAGGTGGCGCCACATGCCTTTTCCACTATTTAGACTTTTATCACTCCAATGTATCTGTGAAGTCACAAGTCTGTACATTACAAGTTTGTAACACAAGGCCCATATCAATCATATATCATAATTCCAACTTGAAATCCTGAGCTTGAGAAAATGGATTAAGGTCACTCATATCATATAAAATTGTAGCCCTTTCCATGAAGCAAACTGGCAACCAATTTCATAATGCTAGCTCAATCATTTTTCGAGATATTGAATTTAATGTGTTTCACAACATTTGGGCTCATATTTCCTGTAATACCCTAGGTGGCACCACTAGTATCACACATGTTCAAGATTTTTGGGTCAGTAACATTCCCACCAAGATTCATGAAGATCCATCAAAAATTAAACACACCAGAGTGTCCACAAATTTTTCATATTTTGACCTGTATCTTATGCAATAATGCAAGTCATGACCTCATTATCAAACTCAACCTAGATTTTCATGATACCCCTGAAAGTTATATGCAGCTGCAATCAAAACTTTTAAAGTTATCGTGCTCACAACCCCAAAGTTTAATGTAACTCTATAGAGAGCCTACCAAAGTATATCCCCACCAAGTTTGAAGTAAATCTGGCCCATGGTTTTGAAAAAGAGGTCAAAAATGTGAAGTACCATTGCAATTTCCGGCATTGACTTCCAGAGTGATCAATAGAACTGTATACATTAACTGACAAGTACCTAAATAGAGAAATTAATCAACTTAAGTGTACTGTCACAGACCTGTGCTCAGCTGACCTTGCAGCTCAGGCTGAAGTGGTCCTGTGAACTTCAGAATAACATCAAGGTCCCCATCATCACTGTTTGTACTTATCAATCGTCACTCATACAGTTCATGAGTCATTTTTAAAATGAAAGGTTGCAAAATGCACTCTTACTGAGTTACATGCAAATATGTCAGTTTGAACTGTCAAAGCCACTCCAGTTCAAAATTAACATCAAAAGAAACCCCATAAGTACTTTTCTATCAACATTTTCAGTAAGCATGGCCCTATGATCCACCAATGCTGAAAGTTTGGCCACTGTGTCAGTTGACCTTTTAATGTAACATCAGGTAAAAATTGCCAACACCAAAGGAAACCCAACTGGTATTTTTCTGTTAGTGCTTAATAAAAACCATGGGCCAAAACACACACAAAAAGTTAAAAAATAGAAAATGTTAACTCAATCCCTATTCACTGACATTGTAATCAATAGAAACGTATGTATTAATGGAAAAGTACCCAAATTGAAAAATTGGTTAAAATCAGGGATCTGGAGTACCACCTAGTGATCTACTTACTTTCATCCTTCAACAAACTACTTTTCCATCAAATTTCAGAACAATCTATGTCACTGTTTTGGAGAAGTCAAAAGTATCTTGAACTCACAGAAATTCAATAAAAAACTAGAAAAGACTGATTTTCCAACAGAAAATCAAATGTCTCCCGTTGTAACACTTACGTCTCTGAATAAGCTACAGGTGACAACAAATTACAAATGACCAAGTTTGCTTGAAAATTACAATCCTATTTTAGCTCTCACCTAGATACATTACTCTAGCAATTTTCATCAAGTTCTTCAAGACTTAATGCAGAGAAACCAATTTCACATAAATGACCCTGTGACCTTGAAAATTAGGTCAAGATCATCCAAATACAATTCCAACCTTGGTCTTACCTTGATACATAATCCTACCAAGTTTCATCAAATTCCATCCTGTTCTTCATTACTTACCGAACGGAAACCAATTTTACATAAGTGACCCTATGACCTTGAGAATTTGCTCAAGGTCATCCAAATACAATCCCAACCTAGGTCTTGCCTAGATACATAATCCTACCAAGTTTCATCAAATTCCATCAAGTTCTTCAAGCCTTATCCCACGGAAACCAATTTCACATAAGTGACCCTGTGACCTTGAAAATTAGGTCAAGGTCATCCAAATACAATTCCAACCTAGGTCTTGCCTAGATACATAATCCTACCAAGTTTCATCAAATTCCATCAAGTTCTTCAAGCCTTATCCCACGGAAACCAATTTCACATAAGTGACCCTGTGACCTTGAAAATTAGGTCAAGGTCATCCAAATACAATTCCAACCTAGGTCTTGCCTAGATACATAATCCTACCAAGTCTCATCAAATTCCATCACGTTCTTCAAGACTTATCGCACGGAAACCAATTTCACATAAGTGACCTTGTGACCTTGGGAATTCGCTCAAGGTCATCCAAATACAATCCCAACCTAGGTCTTGCCTGGATACATAATCCTATAAAGTTTCATCAAATTCCATCAAGTTCTTCAAGACTTATTGCACGGAAACCAATTTCATATAAGTGACCTTGTGACCTTGGGAATTCGCTCAAGGTCATCCAAATACAATCCCAACCTAGGTCTTGCCTAGATACATAATCCTATGAAGTTTCATCAAATTCCATCAAGTTCTTCAAGACTTATTGCATGGAAACCAATTTCACATAAGTGACCCTGTGACCTTGAAAATTAGATCAAGGTCACCCAAATACAATCCCAACCTAGGTCTTGCCTAGTTACATAATCCTACCACGTTTTATCAAATTCTGTCAAGTCCTTCAAGACTTATCGCACGGAAACCAAGTGTTGAAGAACCTGAACAACAACAACAACAACAAGCGGAAGAAACGGGCACTAAAACAATATGTCCCCCGGCTTCCACCGGGAGACATAAAAAGCAAAAGTTGCAGCACCACTTGTTGAACATATTAAGGTTTAGGTGTCCCCAGAAGTGTCCCTATACAGTTCTGAAACAATTGGCTGTGCGGTTTTGGAAGATTTTCCAAGGTTTAACCAAAAATTAACAAAAAATTCATGAAAAAATTCAATGTGCTCTGAATCCTCTCTAACGCTGTGGTAAAACTATCAGAGAAGTCGACAATACTACATACTGTTGAATGAATGATAGCATTCATGGAAATGACTGCAATGAATTAGATCAGGTTATAAATCACCCAGACATGTCCTGTTTTCTGCAATTCTCAGCAGTTGTAACAATAGTTCATAACAAAGTATAAAGTTGTACACAGAGAGTTTCCTGCAAGGCTGCCACGGACCAGTCAAATCCCAGGCTTAGACTGCTTACACAGCGCAATGTCAAAAGAAACCCAAAACCTGACAAGAAATAAATTGTAGCCATAAAATAATTTTTGTTTAACACTGCAACAAACCTATTTCACATCATTCTACACGGAAAGTATCCAAAATGCCAACTAGAGGATTAAGGCAGCCATGACAGGGACTGGCCAGAGGCACAGGCCGTGGTCAAGGTGCCTGCTGGCAGAATGCCATCAGACCCACCAGACTGCAGTCAATGACCTGGAGCTGCAGGTAATTGAATTATTCTTTTTCAATGTTAAATAATATAGGTCTAATTTATAAGCTTTCTAGTTTGTTAACCATGATGCTAAGGATGGCCTCCTCTCTCTCTAAATACATAAATAAAAATATCTTCATTAGACACATGCTGGTGGTGGACGTGGCTGGCACAGGCATGGAAGGGCCAGGACTTAACTGCTCTTCAGGCTACATTTGAAAGTAGGAGCCTTTGTCACTATTGGTAAGGGATGGTTCAACATTTTCATCATTTTTGAATTAGTACTTACAGTACGCAGGGGGGAGGGGGTTAAATGGGTCTGTACACTTTCACAGGATATGGAAAATGATGGTCAATTTTTGGACTGTTTTGTGCAATTTTGCTATGATTTGGGGGGAAAATCATCATTTTTAAAGTACTAATTTGGGGGGAGGGAGGGGGTCATGAAATTTAGTACCCTAAGTACTAATTCAAAAATGATGATAATGTTGAACTATCCCTAAGGTTTTTTCTGCAATCCATGTCAATTTGCCATTTTTTTTCTTTTTCCGCCCAGGCTCATGCTTTCTTTTCATAGGCACACTGGAACCACTTGTTGAAGCCACTGTGGAATGACTGATCAAGACAGGTGAGATGTCCATAGCAGTGAACTCTGATCTCATTAGATATGTAGGCCTATGGGTGTGGCTGCATCAGGTCACGTGACCCAACAAACCTGGCACATTCAATGGCAGTTTTGTGTACATTTTATTTTGCAAAGACCAATTCAGAAAAACAAGGATTTTAACATTGACGCAAGGTGTATAAAGCAATGAAACTTAACAACATTTAAGGGGTTAACCAAAACCATTTTCAAAAGTGTACACAGAGTACACTTTCTTTTAGCCCCCTCCCTCCCCCTAAAAGAGTCCTCTCAATCCTTTTGATCCCATAACCCCTAAAGTAAACTGATATATAAACAAAGCAGAAAATGGATGGATTGACAAAAGGTTATCTTATCTCTTGTTCACTAGATTGCTACCTTTAATGAACAGCGATACAGGCCAAATTGAGTTCACAGGTTAAAAAGAAGAAGGTTACAGACCATATTGAGTTTATAGCTTTACATAAGAATGGGGATTTGGTCAAGTGGATATGTGCGTTTCCCATTTCAGCTAGGCGACTGGTGCCAAAGGTTGCAGGTTCGAGTCCCCCTCGTTCCAAACATAAAAAAATATATAAAGAATGATACAGGCCACACTGAGTTCAAAGCGTCGAATGAAGAATGATACAGGCCATATTGAGTTTAACAGTTTTAAACTTGAGAATGATACAGAACATATTGAATTAACAGCTTTAAATGAAGAATGATACAGGCCATATTGAGTTACCAGAATGATACAGGCCATACTGAGTTAACTGCTTAAATCAAGAAGGATACAGGCCACATTGAGTTCACAGCTTTAAATCAAGTAGGCTACAGGTCACATTGAGTTCACAGCTTTAAATCAAGGAGGCTACAGGCCACATTGAGTTCACAGCTTTACATCAAGGAGGATACAGGCCACATTGAGTTCACAGCTTTACATCAAGGAGGATACAGGCCACATTGAGTTCACAGCTTTACATCAAGGAGGATACAGGCCACATTGAGTTCACAGCTTTTCTCGGTGCACTGTGGACATAGTGTTCCTAGGACATGGCCAGGAAAGCTGTTGACTCAGTCCCTGTAGTAGAAAGGGTTAATAAGCCCAAAGTGCACACAGAACAGAGCTGTTTGCCTTGACTACTTTTTCCCTGTACCACAGACAACACACAACCTCATTCTTGTTAATCCTCACCACTGGTCACGGGAAAATCACGTGAACTCACACTAGAAATCATCAAAAAGAGCCTTCTATTCTAAAGACTACCCAACCAGTTACACTTCCCTTACCAAACCGTTAACAAACAGATTTTGTTTTCCTACAAAGATTTTATATTCACACAAAATGTGAAAATGTGACAGTGGCGTCACCATGTAACTATGGTGACACTGATATCTCTGGCTATGTGACATAAACACTGAAAATTGAGTTTTTGTTTGTCACACAACAACAGCACTGTAAGACAACAGGGACATTTTGCTTATGAATGCCAGTCAAACAGGCCATTTTGTATACAGTCTGGATGTCAACACAATAGCTTACCTTGTGATTTCTTCTCTCAGCTTCATCGGGTCTGACGGATAGAATTTGACCCTGAAGCACAACACTGTTGGACTCACATCTGAAAATAAACGAAAAAACACAATGACCAAAGCCTTTGATACTGTTCACCAATGCATTTTTTTTGTTAAACAAGACAACTCTGACAGTCCTATAACCTTTGGAATGAAAAAGGTCACCTCTATTTAAGGCCATCATCACTGTTTGCAATATGAGTCTTCAATCACAGAATTCACGGATCTTGATTTTTTCTAAGGAGAAGTGACAAGATCCACAATAACCAAGATATAAGCCAGTATGTCAGTTTGATTTTCCAGGGTCACTCAAACATAAAATTATAAACACCGAAAGACGAAAAAGATTTTTGAGGATTTTGACAAAAAATGAATGGAAAAGTCATAGCAAATCCCCAAATCACTGGAGTGTGAACATTAGAACTAACTTGGTAGAGACCCACCCAACAGTTCTGCAAAAGAAGTAAAACATGCAATGCCACAGCCTCCATGATTCACAGTGTAATCAATAAGAATGTATTCATTAACTGACTAGTACCTGAATTGAACAATTCATTAAAAATCAGGTATCAACACTACCAGCACCTAGTGAACTTTACCTAAATCATATTGTAGAGGCACTTTGATTGGCTTCATTTAAAGACACAAGATACAGGTGTACACCAAAAAGTTTGACATTCAATTTATAGGTTTTTGCTGATTTTGACAGATGTACATCAAATCTATCAACTGGCAAAATTTCAATTCAGAACGCCAAAAATATATATAAGAAAATGACGAAAAAAACATTTGAATATTAAATACCACATGGGTATTTCTGGTTCCCTCTTCATACAAAAAGACAATATTGCCTGTCAATCATACAAGCTGTTTAGCACATGATGGCCGTCAGCGAACAGCCGCTGATGCCTCAAGCTTTGTCAGATCACTGATGTGGCGAGTACTGCATTGTGTTGGTAGCCAAGCCCTTGGTCTGACGAAGGAGGCTACACAAATGACCATGGTCTGACGATGTGAGAGTGTTAGCCAATATGCTGGGCCCATATGGATTATGATCTGTTCATCAATGGCTAACAAAGCAGTTTTGTTTTTTTTTTCATATGGAGACATTGAAAGAGTGTGGTCATTTACGCTTTAATTTTTCCAAATTAACTAACTGACTGTAAAGTCGTTCAAAGAAAACACGTCGCGCCAAGTGTTTTGTTTGCACTTACGACTGAAACCATTACTCACAACTGTCCGTATACTAAAGGTCCTACTGATTGGGGTCTAACTTCCCATAAAGTTTGGGTTCAAATGTCTTAGAAATAACATCTGGTTATTTTACCACGGATACATCATAATCTAAAATGATGATTTTAATTCAGTTAAAATGAGCCTCCTTGACAAGCCAAAAGTGCAACTTTCCTTCAGATCATGGTCACTGGCGTAAAACTGTTGCAGACCCTTCAAACACAACCTTTCTCTCAGCCACAAAGGTCGAAATTAGCGGTAGCATTGGTAGCATTTGCTACCAACTTTTATGATCTGCTACCTATATTAATTGTGCGGTAGCAGACCTTTGCCACCAAAATTTTCCTGGTCAAAATCACAAATTTAGGCCAGCCTTAAAAATATTTCTGTTTCGTATAACGCGCCCGGTGTGCGCAAAACGTTGCGGTTGGAATATTTTTAACAGTGCAAAAAAAAATTTTTCAGGCTTGATTTAATGCTACTCGCACGCCCCGTGTGGCAGTTCTGTAAACGCATATCGTTTGCGTACCTACCATGAATGCTATCGGTACATCATAGTAAATTTGCGTATACAGTATTGGCAAGTTCCTTGCAATAAACGGTGTTCCGAGATCGAATTCAAATGTAAATTTTAATATTTCAATTCAGAAATCGAGTGTGCACGCCGTCTACATCTTTCCTGCAACTGTACACAAACAGCTGCTTTGGCCATGTGGTCTGACGCACAACACATCACCCGATTGGTCAATTGAGTCACATGCAAAAATGAGCCAATCACGGCTCGTGTTAGTGTTTTCATCATGGCTTCCGCCCAGTGAACATGTGTGAATCTGCCGTAATTTACGGAGGGAACACACAAACGGGAAGCTTTGTTTATATTGCTGCATGCGAAAATAAAGATTGCAGTGTTTATTGTAACAATTATTTGGAGTCAGAGGCATATACGCAAAGGTAGGGGATTGCGGGAATAGCCAAATGTGTCCCAAATCAGTCCGTGAGGCTGGGTCAGTTCACCGCAGATCCACTCCACACTGTCACTTGCGTGTGACTGGTAGTTGTTTCCTGTTTTTGCCTGGGAAGTCATCTCAAGGCACCTATTTTTTCCAACATTCATTGTTAGAACCCACCGATAAATGGCATTTGATGTTAATTTGCAGATGAATTCGCCATGCAAATTTTATTCTATTTTGACGCTGCTTTGACATCGCTGAGGCAGATCACACTGACGGTGAGTAGTGTGACCCCGCTCAGCAAGGCAATTACTGCCGGTTCCTTTGGCTTTGCTAATGTAACGTAATCGTATGTACGACAGTGAAAATGTCTGCTTGTGTTGACAGAATTAAGTTCTGATGAATGCAACTGCGGACCAAGTAATTGTTTAAACTTGGAATGTTTATCAATTAGCGATTATTATCACCTATCGGCGCCCCACGCAGGTGGTGCAAAAGCTCGGATTTTTTAACTGATTAGCCCCCCCCCCCCGCCCCCCGTAGCCAGCCTTGCAAACAACTGCAACTTGTAACTGTGTCATGAAAATTTGAGGAGGAATAGAGTACCCAGCGAATAATAAAAGTTGGTTGCCCGACCAGGCAAGTACCTATTAATTTTAACTTGCCCCGGACAATCGCACACGTGAATTGCCGAGCCCTGCTTTGTACTCTCAGTTTGACCATGGAGCAATAAAACTCTTAATCCACATCCCCGCACATACACATAAAAGAGGTGTGTTCATGACTTTTAATATTTACTCTGAACCCTCATCATACACCCCTCCCGTCCCCTGCTGTTGTCAAGTGAAAATAAAAACTACACATTTGTATTTGATATCTTATTCTTTTTCTTCTGTGATATTTTTAAAAAAGTTCAACTTTATAATTATGCTAATCCTTTGTTTCTTGAAGCCCTGTACATGTACATGTTTAAAATAGCAAAAGACCCACCCCAATTCAAGCAAAGCCGAGGTGTTTTTACAGTAGGGCTACTCTGTCTCAGCGCCAGCAAACCAGCCTGAAGCATATATTGTCCGGCTACGACTTCATCTATGGCAGAGTCTCTTGCTTTAATACAGATTTAATAAAAAATTTTCAACCTGGAATCTTGTTATCTTGTATCAATACTAAGTCCATCAGTCCCCGTACTGGCATGATGCCCTTATATTGCAGTAACACGTAGTAGGTATGTGTAGTTTAAAAAAAAAATTGAAAAAAAAAAAAATTCCTCCCTGCCTCATCAAATTTTTCAAGGCCCAATTATACGAAACAGAAATATTTTTAAGGCTGGCCTTAGCTCTTCAGTTCATGTGAAAAAGTGCCTAAAATTGCACTAATTTGCATGCTTGATTTCAAAAGGGGAAGGGCATGCGCTTGCACGCCCTAGGTGGGCTTCGCCAAACCCGCATGATTTGCTACTTAATTCTCAGATTTGCTACCAAAAATTAAACTTAGTAGCAAACCTTTGCTACTGGTTAAAATCAGTTAATTTCTACCCCTGCAGCCAGCATGCGACAGCCCACAGAACTGCATTAGTACTAAACATGGCAAGACTGGAGAACTTCAGCAGTGATAGTGAGCATCATGATGGTGATGGCAATCTGAATTTATTCTTCACATTATCTGACAAAGATGAACAAGATTGAATAGACAGGGCAATTGTGGCAGAAGAGCAGTCAATCAAGCCATACAAGCGGCCATCCATTTGATCAATCAAAAAAAAGAACGGTTGTTCTCATTAACTGTAAGCGAGTTGAAAATAAATAGAAAAGCTAGCCAACCTGTGTGTTATTTGGCCTGGTATTTTGCAGTAAAGTCAACTCAAACATAGCATTTTTAGGAGCGGTTGTTTGGTCATCATTTTCATAATATCTCACTAGATTCCAGGTGTTCCATCTCCGAGTTACGTGGGCAAATGGTCGTTAAAATATTTTGAAAACAAAACTTACTATCTTAACTTTAATCTGCCCTTTCGGTTGTGTCTGAAGCAGTTATCATCGTCAGTTACTAATCCAAAATGCAATACAATACCCTAGCTGACAAAACATGCAGGTGTTGGTGAGCGCCATTTTGAATATGACGCAATACATTGTGAGCCAGTGGCAAAAAGCCAAAGTAACATTTGATTTTGATATCAAAGTGAATTACGGCCACATGTTTTCAGCACTATAAATGTGCACGCATGAAAATAATGAAGTGGGCTGAACATGATCAAGTGTAGGCCTACCCAAGTTTGCACACGATCATATTCAATCTCAAAATCCTTGGCACATGGTCTCACCCTATTTGTTGACTAGCATTGTTTCTTCATAGCCTGGCTACGCACACATCATAATGTCTTCCATAAATTGAAGTTTTGCTGGCTTGTTTTTTTTCCCCTTTCTGATAACACTTTATTTCAAAAAGTGGATTCGGGTATGGCAACTTTTGAAAACTGGGTCAGAAGGTTTGAATATACAGAAATGAATGTTTCCGTTTTATTTTATTGATTCTGTGATCCCATCCACTATCACGGAATCTGGGCATCTCCATTCAGTTTCATATCGCCAAGTCCCACAACTCACAGAATCCTGCAGTTTTCCATTTTACTGATTGTACACTCCAGTTGATCATTCGTTACTGGGGCAGTTTATACCTCCCACTTTGTGTACGTGTACCAATGGCCAGGTTACAATGGATTACGTCCTGGGCTGCGTCACAGATCCATCCCCAACATGACGTCAGAGGGCGAAACCAGTAGTCCAAGTGGTTTCTGATGCCTCATAATACTATGATATTGTTACTTCAAAGGGCATAAAACTCATCTCAATATAACTGTTTAAGTGACAACCTGTGAGACTGTTCAGACTCGTGTAATGCTTCAAGTACAATATGACTTAACCTAATGCAGCCAAGCTATAAAGCTCCACAGTCTATTTTTGTCTTCAAAACCCAGTGAAGCTCGATTTCTTTCGTTGATGAAACAGACAAGAGAGGTAAATTTACATGGTTATTCCAGGAGAATGGCTCAGCAAAGAAGAATGGAATAAAAAAGATTACATTTGTAAAGGTCTTAATTAAAAAAATCTATACAGCCATTTTTATTTGCTTGCCCAATTTTTTTCTATGGACCAAAGAAATTAAACAGGTCAAAAATCAAAGGAAAAAGTGACATGTCAAACTTAAGGGTCTTGTGGTGACAAAACTAATCGGGGTACAAAAAATCATAGAATACTTTTTTTTCCCGTAAATATGTTGGCTACAGAACGCACAAATTTTTATCAATTTATGTCAAGCATGCAATGACTTATTTTGATGTTTTTAACCTCCTCGATTGTCGACATACTACTCAATCTTTATTGAACAATTAAAGGGATAAAACTCCGCTCACAATGCGTACATCATTTTTGGATCATGACGAACGCACACATATATGGTTTGGGTGTAGTGCAGAAAACACTTTTTGAGACATAAGTGACCAAAGTTGTGAATAGTTTTGGTGTATCTCCTTCCGTTAAGTGTTAAAATAAAGGTTGCCATCTTACTTCACTGACACCACAACAGAGTAATGGTGACAAACCTTTGCAGCACCCATTTCGAACCCAACCTGAACAACACAGCTCTATTGCCACTGCACAGAATGTGTCAATAACACATCAAGCAGAGTCCTTGAATCAAAACAACAGAAGTATGTTTCCATCTGTTGTCTGATGGCCCAGAGTGAGCAACTGTAAGGGAAATGATTTTGCGCTTCAGAAAATGGTATTTTCCGTGTGGGAAAATTGAACTTCCGTTTTTTGTTTTCGACTTTTTTTTTTTACAATTTTTTGATGGAATGGGGCAATAAAGTACAACTTTAACCATATATAGTGGCTCGTCTTGTATTTATATGCATTGTTGAAAGTTTTTGTATCTAAATTGAATGAAATTCTGAACATTTCTCTTTTTCTGTTCACATGACTGCCACTTCCTATCATGATGAGGATTCTGGACATCCATCTTCAACTTCAAACTTTCAACCATGCACAATGTAAAATGTCTTGAACTGACAAATGATATCATGCAGCTCTGTGTGAAAAATAAAATCAAGCACATTTCTAATGGATTCAAAGATCTATTATGCCAGTCACACGCAAGTGACAGTGTGGAGTAGACCTGCAGTGAACTGAGCATCAAAGGCCATCATAGTGAGATGAGACTCGCTCTTACAGACTGATTTGGGACACATTCAGCAGTTCCCTCTATCCCCTACCTTTGCGTATTTCCCTGTAACTCCAACCAATTTTTGCTATAAACATTGATATCTTTATTTTTGCATGCTGCAATATAAACAAAGCTTCCCGTTTGTGTGTTCCCTCCGTAAATGTCGGAAGATTCACACATTTACTAAGCGCAAGCCAAGATGAACACACTGTAACATGAGCCATGATTCGCTCATTTTTGCATGTGACTCAATTGACCAATCGGGTGATGTGTTGTGTGACGCCATATGGCCAAGCAGCTGTTTGTGTACAGTGCTAGGAAATATATAGTGATGGTGCAGACACTCTATTTCTAAAGACTTTAAATACTAAATTTTTCGTTTAAACTTGAATGAAAAACACCGTTTATTGTGAGGAACTGCCAATACTGTTTGCGCAAATTGACTACGATGTACTGATAGCATTCATGGTAGGTATGCAAACGCTGTGCCTCCCATCAGCGACAAAGGCAACAAGAAAGAGGATCCCGAAACTAATGCAATTATTAATCTTTATTAAAGTTTACCTAAACTTTGAAGGAATGAAATCATGCTGCTACAGCTTGATTTTGTCAACAAAATGGTAAAAAAGTCCCAATTTTCAGAATAAAACTGTCAAAAGTAAAATTCTGTTTCAGATTATCCATTCCGCAATCACGGAAAATCAGTGCCCCTACAACTGCACGATGCTGTGGTCTATGAGTGGAAATCAAATCAGCTACACCATGCCACAAGAAATCTTCTGAATATTGCTGAAATAGCAAACAAATTCAAAACTAAGTATCTGTGCTATAAATCTGCTATTGATGCCCATGGGTATCTGCCCTGCAGTTATTGGTCCAAGAGCTGTTTTTGACTCATATTGCCACAATTCCTGCAATTAGTGGTGCAGTCTTCCAAGCTGATGGCCACCTTGCCCAAGGCTGTATACACTTGATGCCTTAGCACAGATATAGCTGTGCATACGCAAAGTCATGCATGGCAGCAGAAAAAAATCCACAGGATTGTGATATTCCTGTGCTCAGCTGACTTTGCATGCACAAAATGAAGTTATCCTGTGATCTACAGAATTAGGTTTAAGTCATTTCTCTTGAAGACCCTCATGCACATATATCAAAATACTTCCTAACTGCATGTAATCAGTTCTGGCTCAAAAACTTTTCAAGTTCTCAAATGAACAGCAAAATTCATTTAAGTGACCCTGTTACCTTGAAATGAAGTCAAGGTCACTCATGTACTGTGTAAATCTGACCCACATACAGGACCACCAACATCTAAGTCCTAAATCTAATAGTTCTCAAGTTAAAAAGTGAACAGTCAAATTCATCAATTGGCCCCCATGACCTTGGGAGTGAGATCAAGGTCATTCATTTGTGTGTCAGTCTTGCCCTCGTACCGGAAAGCACCCCTATGCAATTTCAAAGTAACTGCCCCGGGTAATTTCACAGCAAATAATTTTTAATGATTTTGCATTTGAATAAATTCGGACCGACCCACCCAAGATACATCCCCACCAAGTTTGAGGTAAATCTGGCTGATGACCTTGTAACATATCGATAATGTGATTTACCTTTGGAATCCCCATTGACTTTAAATGAATAGTAATGAATAAGAATATATGGATTAAGATTAAGGACAAGTTCCTGCATTGAAAGAAATCATTAACAAGAGGACTGGAGTCCTGTGCTCAGATGACTTTGGTGCACAGACAATGTCACAAAACCCAGGGTTTTGTAGGATTTTAAACCCCTGGGTTGTGTCTCCATTATTTCAAAATTCACCAAACCATGAGTTTTGTACTGAAACCCTGAGTTTTAGCAAGGGTTGACGGAAGAAGAGACTTTGACTCACATCACTTATTTACATTCTGTATAAAACTGATGGGGTTAATAGTGCACAAACTTATGGTTTTGTAACAAAACCCAGGGTTTTATGTCTAAGAGCCAAAGTTTTAAACGCCAAATCCTCGGTTTTATGAATTATTGGACAATACAACCACATCAGCCATTGTCAGATTTTTTGAGTCAGTACAAAGCTTGAATTCTACTCAACACCACACAGAAACCAAATTAAACAGTGAAAGGAATGCACACTTAACATGGCCAACCAGATTTCTGGTATACATAATAATTAGAATTGTTGCAGGATACTGGACTTTTTGAGACTTATAAACAGTATTATGCTGTAAATACACCTCGCTGACCACCAAAAATATCCAACTGTCAGTGCTCCTGCAAACTACAGCAAATTCACTTTATTTAGCTGCCTTTTTATTTCCACTTACTTTGCCAACAGCACAAAAACCAACATAGCTTAAACAGGTATTCTGTCTGAATTAGTAAAATTAAAACTTCAGTTAAATGCCTGAAATTCAAATACTATGGCAGTTTCTACAGGTGAAAGAAAGTTTATTTAGGGAATTACAAGAAATATAAATCACATACACAATCTGGTCCATCAACTGTGCCGAAACAACAACTGTCACTTGCGACTTATTTGTCATATGTGCTTTTCTAGCTTCCCATATCAATGCAACAGAAACAGAGTAAATGCAGATACTTACGTTTCAGCTGTCTGTGTACTGCTTTAAACGGGTCCAACCAGTGCTGGAAAAACAATTGGATACATTTAAACCAATAAGCAATAAACCTGAATTATGTTCTCACAATATTTTTTGACAGACTAAGTGCTGCATGAACATGCTGAAAGTTTGCCTGTAAAGTGACGTGCTGCTCCCTAGCAGTACCTGCTCAGACCATCCCCACTGCCAGTTAAAAAATTGTCTTAATATACATGATATATTACGTGCAGTCTTGATATACAGTAAATCTGCTATAGAAATAGAAATCAGTGTTATAATAGGGCAGTCTTAAAAAGATATGTGGTCTCTTATGGGAGGTGGTCTTTAAAGAAGGCACCACTGTATGCATACACTATATTTGCACGGGGTATGATGAAGTTTTTTTGTTTATTGTTTTTTTGTTTTCTTGACGGGAATTGTTTTAACAGCATGTTTTAAGTGCCAAGTATTTCCCAGACTGATCCAGGAGGGCTCAGACCACTGTAGCAAGGTTACCAGTGAAAAAGAATGAAATGACAGATCCTGAGCATAGATAATTTAATGCCCACAAAAGTACAGTGTCCGCTTCTATTTTGAGCTTCCGCATATGTATAATTTAAAAAAAATAATAATAATAAATAAATAATAATAACATTTTTTACTTTTTTTCAGCTATCCAGGTACCTTTTAAACCACATGCTTCTCATTTGCAGAATGAGTCATTCATCTGCCACCATCAGTTAGCAAAAGAAAGCTGTAAACAACTACATAAATACAGGATGTAGTCCTGGTATGGTCACATGCTCAACAGCCCAGACACGAAGTGTTATGTAGTTTTACATAAATGTATCACTGTGACCCAGATACTTGACCTAGTGACCAACTTTTGTTTCATGACACACCTTTAAGTCAAGATATATGTTGTGTCAAGTTTTAGGAAAATAAGTAAAATAGTAAAGGAATAATAGCCTGGACACACTTTTTACAAGGATATATCACTGACCCTGATACTTGAGCTACCCACTTACTTTTGGGTCATGACATACCCTTATGTCTGGATGTACCTGTGTGTAAAGTTTCAATGATCTAAGTTGAAGGACAAGCGAATTATAGCCCACAAACAAACAGCACAGACCCCGATACTTGACCTAGTGACCTACTTTTGTTTCATGAAACTATATTAAATAGTAAATGAATAATAGCTTGGACACCATTTTGCAATATATGTCACTGTGACCCAGATACTTCACCTAGTGATATACTTTTGTTTCATGACACACCTTTAGGTCAAGATATATGTGTATGTCAAGTTTCATAACAATAAGTTCAATAGTAAAGGAACATTAGCCTGGGCACAAGTTTACAAGGATATGTCACTGTGACCCAGATACTTGACCTAGTGACCTACTTTTGGTTCATGACACACTCTTATATCTAGATGCACCCGTGTGTAAAGTTTCATCAATCTAATTTGAAGGACAACAGAATTACAGCCCAGACATGAAGTGTAATCTAGTTTTCCATGATTGTATCAATGTAACCCAGATAAGGACTAAGTGATCTACTTTTGTTTCATGACACACCTTTAGATCAACATTTACGTGTGTGTGAAGTTTCATGAACCTAAGTTGAATAGTAAAAGAACTATAGCCTGGACACAATGCTATAAGGATATGTCGCTGTGACCCAGATACTTGACCTAGTGACCTACTTTTGGTATATAACACACCCTTATGTGTAGGTGCATTGGTGTGTAAAGTTTCATTAATATAAGTTACATAGTAAGGGAATTCTACCCCAAACATAATTTTACAAGAATATATTGTTGTGACCCAGATACTTAACATAGTAACCTACTTTTGGTACACAACACACCCTTATGTCCAGATGCACCTGTGTGTAAAGTTTCATTTATCTGAGTTGAAGGAGAAGCGAATTAATGCTTGGACATGAATATCGGATGGACGGATGCACAGAAAAAGCAACTACTGTATGCCCCTCCTCCAGTAGGAGGAGGGCTTTATAACTGGAATAGACAACTGTAGCACTCCTGACTGAAATGCCCTATACAGCAACCTTTGGTTCCTGCTCTTCCCTGTCATCAAGTTATTGGATGTTTTATGTTCAGGACGATTTGTCAATGGTATAGCAGTAAAAAGACATATGTTTGGTTCAAACAGGCACAGGTGTACTATCCTTCTGTTAGCAAGAAATTTATATAATTGAAGCTGCGAATTACTATTTGTCATCTGAACACTTTTTTGGGGTTCTGTTTTGAGCATGTTGAGCAGGAAAGATCAAAGATATCAGGCAGCTTGAAAAGGGTTCTAAAAAAGCAATTTTGCTGTTTTAGAATTTTCTATGCAGGCTTCAAATCAAGTAGAGAAAGTACATTAAGGTTATCTTATGAATTTGAAGCACACCAAGGGCTGCTCTGCAGAAAATTACACCACGGTGCACATCATTATATTTCTTTATTATATCATTACTATTTTTTTTTAATGAATTGAAACCTGACCAGTAGCATATCAGCTTACTGTATTGACATTTGCAGGGATCTATGATCAGGTCACCCAGCAGTTTTCTCAAGTCTTGGCCTGAACATGCCACTGGTAATCTTGACAATTCAGAAAAGCTTCCAGCAAAAAAAAAAAAAAAAAAAAAAAAGGGGGGGGGGGGTAATTCTTATACTAGTATGTTCATTGCACCCTGGTGTCACACACTGAACATGTTAATATTTTTAGCCTGCTTTACTCAGATCATTAAAATTGTAAGACAGTGTCAAAGGCTTTGGATCCTGAAAGCTCTGATCAACTTGCATACATTACGCTGCAGGATGAAGCCTATTTTACCCCAACTAAGCCCTTTCTATATTTGGATGCTGGACAAAGGCCTGCCAAGTCGGACACCTTTTGACATGCAAAATGGAGTTCAGTCAGCCTCTGTGTTGCATGATCAATACTTGATCTAGGAAACTAGGTAATGCCAACAAGGGTCCCTGTAGCTTTTATTCTCTTGCTGTCTTTATTTACATGTCATACACACTGACTCAACGAGGGTGCATGCTGTGACCAAACAGCGAAAATGAAAGTATTTTTCACAGATGAACAAATCGATATACAATAACACAACATGCCTGAAGTATTCTGTTCCAGTAAAATTGATACCACTCAAACTGTCAAGGGCATACGTGTATTGACTCGGGAATTAATCAAAAATAAAAATTCAAGAGAGCAGTAAAAGGTACCCCCCATCAACCCACCAAACCATCTCAAAGGCACCCAACACATATTTTTCATCCCATAGCTCACATGTCCAGATTTATTTTCAATTGTGCATTCATTATGTTTGCCAACCCATCACATCTGCAGCCTTTACTGTTTCCTGAACCCTGACGTTTCCCGGTCCTGGGTGTATCTGCATGAAAAGTCTGGGCACGCTCAGTGCTAGTCACTCTCATTGTGTTTCTGGGCCAATCGATCCAGTCATGTTGCACATCTGTCAATCCCATGTTGGCAACAAAGTTAAACTGAACTTAGGATGAGTCATCATCAACATCTAAAAAGCATCACTGGGTTGAACATGATAATCCACTATGAGAAACTTATACATGTACCTGTTTTTAAGAAGTAAAATTTCACATGTACAGCGGGAATAAGACTGAAACATGATTTTCATTATCATAAGTTGGGTGGGGGTGGGGAAGAATTTTTTCTATTTTGTGTCATTTGTCAAAATATTAGTTAATTGGACATTACAGCTGGTACTCTGAAGTGTTTTTACATCAGACTAATTGATGTGCAGCACTAGGGATGCCACCTGCAGCTGTCTCTGCAAGCTATGTGACTTCTGGGTCTGACCAGACAGTGTGGTTGCAGACTAGTATATACAGTTCCTACACCAGCCTGTTACAGTGGAACCTGCTATTTACCATGCACTCCCTCTCCTGCCAGCAAAAGACAGTCTCCTATTGCAGCTGCTCCTTAAATACATATAACTTCATTGCACAGAGAAGGGCCATCTCAGACAGGTGGTCTGTCATAAGAGGTGGTCTTTAGAGCAGGTGGACCAACCATTGCATTTCTCAAAATACTGAATTTGAGTGTCCTTTATTAAGTCCTTATTGACCTTGAAAAATAGGTCAAGATCACCCAAAATTTAACAAAATTTGACCATTGGCCTTATGCATACTTAGTGTAAATTTTGTAGTTCTGTTTCTGGGGCTGATGATTTTCTGTTTTCATGGAAAATCTGGTGGTTTCGCGGAATGAGTAACAAAAAACGGAAAAGTAAATTTCCTGCGGAATTTAACGGAAATCGGTAAAAATTTCCCAGTAAAAGAAACAAATCAATTAAAGCAATACAACATGTAGAAAAATCTGCACATTTCCTCGTTTAAAACACTAAAATTAAAGCTCTAAACCATTTTCCTTCTACAAATACGCTTTAACCGGGGTGCCGCCATTAATCTCGCAACTCAAGACTCTCGTGTGAACTTGAGTTTCAATACGAAAGATGGCTGCCGCGAAGCCCAAGCATGGTCGCTCTGACGACCAACAAGGCTTTTGGGAAAAAAAAAAACGGAAAACATCCGAATGACGATAGGGCAAAAACAGAATATCCTTGAACCAAAAACGGGAAATCATCAGCCCTATGTTTCAATTTATTATCACAATAATGAATTTAATGTGTTTTAATACCTACATGTAAATGATGTCAGTTCCAATAATTGCCACCAGTGGTGCCACAATGGCTCTACATCTCATAGACTTTTGTCTACATAATATTCCCATCCTAGTATACGGATGTGTGTCCATAAAATCAGATGTAATGGCCATCACAAAAAAAATAATTGCCTGAAATCTATTCCCTTAGTGACCTTGAGAAAGTAGATTAATGCGTAAACAAAGCAATGTTTGCGGATGGTGGGACATGCATCATCACATAGATGGTGGAACATTTTTTTTTTTTTATTGAACACAACTGGGCAACAGACTCACAAGCCTATAGGCCTCTTGAACAAATATGACAATACAACATTGAGATGGCGAACACTATCACACAGATAGGTAAACGTATACAGGACTTCAAATTAAGAACTAGAAGATGAAAGCATTGAATCGGTGTGTGAGCTTACACAAACTATTCTAAACAAAAGTAAAAAGTGTGAAAGGGTTAATTAATACCTCTCACTGAACTTTAGCCAAAGCCAGGAATGAGCAATTAAAACATAACTCCTTTAACTGCAGATCAAGTATACCAGACTGTATCTGCAGTGGTTTCGAAAAAGCTCGGAACAAGGTGTGTGGCTGAAATACCCTCCATGAGCCTTGACCCACTGGACCTGATTCAGCATCACTTGTGAACAATTAATGACCATCCAGGTTGATTCCTTTACATTACAGTTGTCACTGCATCATTGTTGGTACCTATTCATTTGGAAATATATAGACACAGCTGTGACACTTGAGTGTTGTAAATTTGTATGGGAAACATTGGAGGGGTCGTTGGCACATGATAATAAACAAACACTTTCCAGTATATGACAAGTTATTAGGATGCTGGTCCATAGAAATAATTAAGTCAGACAATATTTTTTGCTACAGACCTAGTAGGCCTTGTTCTTGCAGTTTGGCTTTAAAATTTTCTGCATTAAACATATGTAATTTATTTAATTTTTTTTTTTTCGGGAACTGAAATTAGTGGCTATTCATGCATCAGATCAAACCCCTTCATGTAGGAACCTAAACAAGTCATTCATCAATTATAATGTCAAACACCTGCTTTTATACTGTCCTCTGTTAAAAGACCGTAGCAGGGTCCCAGCCTATGGGTGGTCTTTTAACCCTCTGGACCCTAAGAGCTGATACATCAGCCCTAAATTGAGTTATGAAACTCTTAGGACCGAGAGGGTTAAGACAGGTTTTACTGTAAAGTGGTCCTCCGCTTATAAGGCCACCCCAAATGCACCAGAAAAGTGGCCTTATAAGAGGGGTGGCCTCTCTTGAGGGGTAAGATACATTGAAAATGCCATACTTGCTGCATGGAGAAGTGTCCATTTTAGAGGGAGTGGCCTCTCTTCAGGGGGGCTTTATAAGAGGGGGACCGCTGTAATTCAATATACTTACTGCTGTAACTACTTCTAGTCATGTACTCTTGTCCTCAGGGAAAGTTAATTTAATTTTATTTGCCCTTTTTCTACCTCACTCTTCTACCTATTCAAATCCTAGTCGTACAGCATATTGTGTGTGTCCCAAAGGGTAAGTCCTCCGATATTTTGGTTTACTCTGGAATTTCACTTTTTCCAGGCCAAAAGTCATTGCAGTATTACCAATTGAACAAGCTTGGTAGAGATCCACTCAAGGTAGATCATTTACTAAGCTTCAAATGAATCTGCAACAGATAGACAAGACAAGTGTTGATGAAAGTAGATATATGTACATGATGTGACAAAATGATGTTCATACCTGGACTCACAAGAAGCAAATGAGTTCTGCTCCATCTCAGGGTAAACAAATATTTACTGCAAACCAGGAGTTGGTCTGTGAACATTCCAATGCTCTGCTTTACGATTCAACAGAAACAGAATGCTGCATCAGATACGCTGGCCTTTTGAAATGCAGGATAACATGACAATGGGTATGGAAACATAAATGTATGATGATATAACTGTTATGACATCAATTACATATTGGCTCCCACCCAGCCTACCGGATGATAGAGCTAAATCAAGTTATAAGGCCAGTTTGTCACTAGTATTTGACATGTTTGTTTGACTGACAGGCCATGTGCACTAGATATGGGCAAATCCCCACTAAGTCTAAAGTAAATCTGGCCAATGGTTTTGGAGAAGTTGAAAATATAAATTGTGGACAGAGAGCTGGACAGAGGGATGACGGGATATGGACCATACTATAATGTCAGCTACCTGGCAAGTCCACTGATGTAAATACATGTATTGGCTTCTGAACCTAGAAATACCCAAAACAGCAAAGGACAAGAACATAGTCACAGACACAGGTCTGGCCATAACACATATACACAGTCACCAACACAGGCCCGGCCACAACACATGCACACAGTCACCAACATAGACCTGGCCACAACACATGCACACAGTCACCAACACAGGCCCGGTCACAACACAAGCACACAGTCACCCACAAAGGCCTGGCCACAACACATGCACACTGTCATTCACACAGGTCTGGCCACAATGCATGTGCACAGTCATCCACACAGGCATGGCCACAACACATGCACACAGTCACCCACGCAGGCCTGGCCACAATGCATGTGCACACAGTCATCCACACAGGCCTGGCCACAACACATGAACACAGTCATCCACAAAGGCCTAGCCATAACACATGCACACAGTCATCCACACAGGCCTGGCCACAACACATGCACACTTTCACCCACACAGGCCTAGCCACAACACATGCACACAGTCACCCTCACAGGCCTAGCCACAACACATTCAGAGTCACCTACACATAATTCCTACACCTCGCATTAGCATTCTATTCTAAATATGGCACAGCATCCAAGTTTAATCCATCTAATTTTGAGGGCACATTCCCAAGAGAAAGCTTGCTGATTTATCTCTGGCTTGCAGTTGTAACCATATAGAAATGATAAACTAGCTTGCTTCCCCTGTACAGCATGCCTATCAACATACAAACACCACTTGTTCTGGTGGCTGGGACAGCCTTTTGTCAGTCATCTACAAATGGCCTGCTGCAAATTTGATATACAGTACTCTATAAATGGCCTGTGATCTTGAATTACTACCCTCCACTTATAAATAATCACCTGTATCTTGAACATCATAAGTGTGATACTATGAGAATGACGATTAAATGTAGGACACTACCTTAGATTTATCTTTTTCTGGTCCCGGTAAGGCATTGGGTGTTAATGATAGACTGGGCACTCCTTGGGGAGGAATCACTGGTCAGGTTCATGTAGTTTGACACAGTGTACATCATGGGCTGTATCTGCACTAAAAACACTCAGGTATGATCATAATGGTCTCCCAATTCTCATTGGTTCCTGACATGATACTACCTTATTAGGTGATGGCTTCAAAAGTGGTAAACCATGTTAGCTGTGGGTCCATCTACACCCTTAACACTGATGTTAAATGAGAAGAAGCCATTATCTGATGTTATTGTGGTTTACTGTTTTTGTTCAAGAGCAGTATGGGCCCTTGATGTTGAATACAATAGACATACAAAGTGAAGTGTTTAAATAATGAGGCTCCAAGGTTATTAACTGACAAAACTGAACAGCAATGTCACACCACTAAACTTATCATTTTAAAAGGCTACCCCAGACTCTACTTAAATCAAAATGGCTGCCACCTTAGAACCACTAAGTCGTGCACAGAAAAGAATGTACCGTGCATATGTGTGTCCATTGTAATGGAGTGAAGTGTATAGTAATGATCAATTGTTGGGACAGTTGTTTACTACAGACACTAATGAAGTCTATGCAGTTTGGTGAATCAAGTTCAGAAGGTATTGTTCATGGTACAGTATTTCCAGGAGAAACTGTCTGATGGTCATTTGTTTCTTAAAAAGAATTTTTCAGTACCATTTCAGTTGGGTAGAACAGAACATTTTATAATCGATGAAACTCAAGTTCCATGATAAAAAAAGAAAAACTAATAAACTTCTGTTGTAGACTTCATATTTTAAACACTGAATGCGGCAGATGGTGAGAGTAATATCAAGATCATTATCCTTAGAACTTGGCACAGATTCTTACAAAGGTGATCAATTGTTAAAGTTTTGTGATCCTAGCTTATCCAGTTCCCGAGATATTGCATGCAAGAAATTCAGACAGACTTGATCCTGGTGACCTTCAAATTGGACCAAGGTCTTTGTCCTTTGAAATCAATGTACACATTTACCAGGGTGATTAGCTGTAAAAGTTTCATCACCTTAGAAATTCAAAGGGACTTGACTACTACTGACCTGGAAATTGGGTCAAGGTCATTGATGTTTGAACTCATCATGGACTTTTATAAAGGTAATCAATTGTAAGTGTTTTATGATACAAGCTAAAAATTGAAAAAATAAAGATATTGAAACTGTTTCCATATTCTTATTCACTTGAAGTAAACTCTTACAGGGGCAATCAACTGCAAAAGTTTCATCATTGTAGCTTATCTAGTTCTCAAGATACCGAATGCAAGAAAATCAAGAGATAATTGACCCTGGTGACCTTTAAATTGGGTCAAGGTCATTGTTCTTCAAATACAATGTTGACTCTTACAATGATGATGAACTGTAAAAGTTATGTGATCCTACCCTACCCAATTCTTGAGATATCCACAGGCAATTTACAAATTGATGGATGCACAGATGCAAAATATATATATATATATATATATATATATATATATACATATATGGGTGGGCACAAAACAGGTTCTTTAACCCTTTCCCCCTTGAATTATGAGTGAGTCAACAGCTTTCCTCGGCATGGGTCGGACCCAACCCTTGCCAAGGAAAGCTGTTGATCTGGGGCATGCTATCTTGACAGGTCTCATCTTCAAATCTCAGTCAAATTGTTTTTCATTGCTGTTGAAATCAGTTACAAATGCTGAAGCAGAGGACATTTGACCACCAGCCAGTTTTGGACACTTTAAGGGGAAAATAGTTAAAACAGTGTGGTGTCTCAGGACAGAGGTTTTATGTTACAGGTCTTTGTCCATGACGTCTTTGGCTTGATACTTTGTTCACCACCTCACTCCCCAACCATGAACACTTGCATGTACCAAAGCAAACTATCATGGATGCTGCAATAACCCCTGCATCAGCTACATGCACTGCAGCAGATCTCCTGCACAATGTAGAATTGACATGTACCAGGGGCAGATCTAGGCCTTCAAAATTTGCAGTCGAATTAGAAAATAAAACAGTAATCACAGCCAAATTCAATCTAACTCTTATACAATCATGTTAAAATAAATTAGTCAAATTTCTTTAGCCAAATGAATAAAACACTAGCAATTGTCCTTGATGTATACACCATGACATGCTTTGCTTTTCAAGAGCATCTCCTTAGCCAGCATTCCATATAACACACACAGCGTGGCATCCCACTGCACCAGACCATAACTATGCACTAAGAACTGCACATGCACTGAATTTTTGAAGCGCATTGCATTCTGGGATAAATTGTAATATGCGAAAGCCATGGCTATAGGAAATCTTATGTTGCACTGGGAAGAGCTGCAAAGAAACCATCAATGAAACTGCATGGTAACACTCGGAAAATATTTACAAGACTTTAGAAGACACTACGCATGTCACAACTACTATATTCAAATGCCACTTGTTTGAATCAACACTTTGCAATGGGAAACCTGTTGTGTGTAAGCAGCCTGGTGCAAGCTGGGAAGCTTTGTTTAAATGCACGCACTTTTCAAAGACATCACAACACTGAGTAACAGTTAGTAGCATGTAAGTGATTTTGACATTCAGCAGCTTTCAAGCTAATTAGAGGAGTGCCGAAGGTGAGTCCCTTATAGTGACAACAGGTTTTGTCCATCCGTGCATCTGTCCAGATCATTTGTCCAGGACAACTTGAAAAGTTTTCGAGCCAGGGCTTTGGATATGGCACAGGATTTTAGTCCTCTATAAGGGCTACCTTAAGTTCTAAGATGGGTGACCTTGATCCAATCCCCAAGGTCACAGAGCCACACTAGTAAATTTGGTGTCCGCATGATAACTTGAGAAGTTTTTGAGCTAGGGCTTTCATACTGTACAGGGTTATTGTCCTCTATGTACAGCTAGGTCAAGTTCAAAGAAGGGCGACCTTGATCAAATTCCTAATGTCACAAAACCACATTAGTAAATTTGGTGTCCGCATGGAAATGTGACCTTATTAGAGGTGTTAACTTCTTGTATGCAGCAATGTTTGCTGCCCTAAACTGTCCTGTCTTCGTATTTGGCAGTCCCCTCAGTGGTGTAAGCACAACTATTACATCTAGTTTTTTATTAAAATATCAAAAGTTTGATTTAGATCTTTTGTAATTTTGCTGAGGATGACATCACACAATATACATATAAAGCAGATAAAATTCAAAGTCTTCAAAATTTCAAAAAAATTGTTTCTTCGAGCTCATCCCAACATATATCTTAGTGCCTTTATTCTCACATCAGTGTAAATAATAACTACAGGAATTTCAAGTTTTTTACCACAGTGGGACAAAGAATTTTTCTGCTAGCCCCTGTGATAGGGCATCAGTTGCAAAAGTATGTAGTTTGCCTGGTGAACAGCTTCGTATTTTCACACTGGGTGACCCAAAACCATTACGTTCATTTTCCTAATTTAGGAATATGAACAGTTCAAACATTTGTTTCCAATTCTGAGTTACATGGTAACGAAATTGAAACTAGGCTTTGAGTCTAGAATGTGACTGTATGTGCATAGACGTGCACAACATAGCAACACAACTGTTACCCCTCATTATAAATATGGTGGTATTTTCAAATCCTTGCCAGTGCCTAATGAGACCTATCCGAGGTTGAAATGCTTCGCACATTCGCTGTTACTGCCTTGGCATATTTGCTCTTCAAGATAAAGCCCATGTGCGTAAGTCATTTCCAATAGATAAAATGCATATAAAATGAAAAGAACTGAGATTAAACAAAGTATTTGGTGGATAAAATAAAGACAGGTATTCTTGTCATTAACTAGATGTTGGTTCTTTTTGCCGAATTTCATGCTAAATTTTTATGTTCTGAGTACATCTTCCTTGTCACATTTAATCTTTCACTCATGACAACAAAATTTTTCATAAGCCAGCAGTTCGTGAAAATCTATCAAGAAAGGAAGCTATCATCAGATACAAATTCCACTAGATAATGAGGTGACTCAATGCCTTTATTGCCAAGGGTCCCCTAGGTATAAGTCCCACTGTGGCCAAAGGGGGTGTTATACCTGAAGTCCATCCCAGTTGAAAGTGACAATCTAAGTATGTGACAATTGACTATTATGTTGTCACCCTGCACCCACTTTTACAAGTGTGTGCAAACATGTGCCTTAACATCAGTTACATGCATGTTGTACCCTGATATAGCGTGCAAACACAAACTGCATTAATGGTCTCTGTTGAATTATACGATGTAATGAAACCGGTCAGATCAGATTCAACAGCGAGTTCACTGCTGTAAATTGCTTGTATTAACTAGATGATCCCATAAAGCCTGGTGCATATCTTTAGCTCCAAAGGGCCATGCTAATCAACGTTTTTATTTGATATATATTTCAAACACTATGCAACCAGTTCCATGCAATTTTTAAATTGTGCATGTATAACATTTCCTGTGGAAATATAACCTGATGACCATTACCAAAAAACTGAAAAGAATTCCCTCCATGACCCTGAAAAATTAATCAAGGTCATCCACATTATGCAATATCAAACTTCAACTTGATACACATTTGTGGTACTTTTGTTATCATTTGCCTTAGGTTTTATCAAGCTATAGAATTAAAACAGCCTGTTTGAAAGTCCTTTTCTTAAGTGCTTAATGACCTAAAAATAGGTCAAGGTCACACAATCACTGGGTCACCAAGTAGAGTTTCATGTACAATGCACTCAAGTGCAATTTTGATTTAGAGGGTCAGTGAATCCTCTTTGCCATTGATGTCCAAGCTACATCCTGCCACTACAAAATCACCTCTTCCAACTTTCCAGGTCTGGTGACCTAACAAAAGTAGGTTTAGGTTATTGATATTATAGAACATATTAGCACTGGACATGGTCTTAATTTCACATGTCTAATTAAATAATTTTTGGAGATCTGGAATTTTATATCTTTCAAGACATTCTAACTCATAATTTCAATGAATCAAAGTATACGCACTGGTGCCACTAGTATAATAACCAAACAAGATTTTGACCTCTTCTGTAATCCCACTAAATTCCATATATTCATAAAAAATTTATGATGTGGACTCGTTACAAGATTTTCACATTTTGACCCATATATTACATAATACTGGAGGCAGTGCCACCAATATCAAACTTGATCTAGATTTTCATACACTTAATAAGTCCTCGAAGTTAAGTGGGGCTAACTGTGGACTATATCGCGCTCACTATGCTCACAAGCAAAAAAATTATAGACTAACATATATATATAGGTCCCAAGTCAAACACCAAAAAAATGACATTATATAGTTTTAAAATTTACAAAGGTAACACCTTCAAACACATTGAATAATTCATCATGGACCCACTTTCACAAACCGCTCACAGGACCTTCTTGTGTTCATGGCTAGTGGCCAATAATTAATTTTGTCCAAGAGAACATATGGCTCTCCCACCAGGAGGGGCAAACATGACCACAGCTGTCTAGTCGTATTATTATATATTAACAATATGACCAGAACTGTCTGCTGGTATTAAAATATTAACATGACCATAGCTGTCTACTGGTGTCAATATATTTCAGGCCCGACAGGTTTCAAAGTTAAATTTTGGCCAAAACCACTGTGAGTTTAATTAATATTGCCAGTGCTTGACAATTTGTTTTTGAAATTACTTGTCCACAGGGCAAGTGGATTTCAAAATCCACTTGCATGTATGTAAAACCCACTTTTCCGAATATAACTTGATACTATGAACAATTATTTTTTCATCAATCCATAGACAAAGGCCCAGACAAACCATTTACCCTAATTTGCTGCTTATTGTTGCTTGCAAAATCTGCAAAAATATCACAGCTGAGAAAAGATTTTCCGCAGATTAGGGCTTTCGTAAAGCACTATATAGCAGTGAGTGTGAACAAAAGTTCATGGAGCTTCAACTCAAAAAGGCAAGCCAAAAATGCTGCCCAAAGAGGAATAGCGAGCATGCACACCGGGAGTCACCATCAGTTCCACAAGAACCGAGAAGACCATCAGGTTTTTAAATCAAGTGAGTCAAAACTCAACTCGATTCATGGGCGTTCACCACACACAGAGGTGTAGGCAAATGGTGACCGGTCCAGAGGTAAGTGTACTTACTAACACTGATATTACTCCAAATATCTAGTTATAACCTCTTCCACAATCCCAATAAATTTCATGGCAGATCCACTGAAAATTAAGGATGGTGGTCATAAGATTTTCACATTTTGCCCCATGTGTTACTTAACACCATAACTGGCACCACCAATATCACTAAGGATCCAGATTTCCATACAGCCTATAAGGCCTTTGGGCTGAAAATTGCATGGGTTTAACTTGAAATTTGAGGACTGTATCATGTCCACAAGGAAAAGCTAACAGACATATGGACGGAGTGACACACAAGTGATCCCATGAGCTCTGCAAACTCTGGTCAGCAGAGCTGCGAAAAAAACAAAAACAAAAACAAAAGACCCACACCTCAAAAAAAAAACACACACAACCAAACCAATTATACTAATTTTACAGCATCTTAGAAAATTGTGGAACTTTTCAATTTATAAAACTTTGACATAAGGTCAGTGTGCAAGACATCTGCCAGAACTCAAATATCGTTTTGTGTAATGGGACCTTTTTCTATTTTTAAGGTCTACACTTAAGTATAACCTAACTGTGTAAATTTTTTTATGATAATGATGATATTTTTATTTCCATTAACTGCAAAAAATCAATGACTGATTTTTAAATGGTTGCTGGTTACGTTGTGAGAGAAAGCATTGAAACTGACTACATGTACTAGTATTTGATTTTGAAGTTCAGTGTTGCAACTGAAGCAACAATCTGATACATTACCAGACCTGGTCCATCCATCACCTTGCTATGCATTCTAACTATACTCCTGGCACACAAACCTAGGCACCTCCCCTCATCCAGATTGGATATGTGTGTAAGGATGCATATGGGGACTGGATTTCTTTATATAATTGTACCAATATTGCTTCTTTTGCAAGGATGCAGTGGTCCTGAAAAGGACCTTTTTGTTCATTTCAAGACTGCAGGCATCAGTAGCAGGTGTGACCACCACGCGTCTTCCAGCAAGCCTGGACCCTGCTTGGCATGTTGCTTGTGAGCTTGGCTATCTCAGCCTCAGGATTTGGTTCCATTGGTCTGTAAGCCATGGTGCCAGTTGGTCCAGAGTGGCAGCAGGTCCATTATACTCGTCCGTGTCTCGATGGCCAAGCACATCCCATAATGTTCAATGGAGGATAGGTCAGGAGATACGGGTGGCCATGGCAATCTTTGGATGCTATGCAGCTGGAGATATTGCATACTGACTTGTGCACTATGTGGCTGTGCATTGTCTTCCTGGAACAGTAGTCTAGGATGTTGCTGGAACCATTCTGCGACTGCTGGAAGGATCTCATCCATACAGTGATGGTCTATTACCTTTTACCCTGATGAGTTTTGCTTTTCCTGTCACTGCGGCTGCCTCCTCCACAGTGGTCATGTTTCACCATGCATCCATCCACAACTAGAACAGACTGATTTTCCAACAGAAAATCAAATGTCTCCCGGTGGAACATTTACCTCTCTGAATAAGCTACAGGTGATAACAAATTACAAATGACCAAGTTTGCTTGAAAATTACAATCCTATTTTAGCTCTCACCTAGATACATTACTCTAGCAATTTTCATCAAGTTCTTCAAGACTTATTGCAGAGAAACGAATTTCACATAAATGACCCTGTGACCTTGAAAATTAGGTCAAGGTCACCCAAATACAATCCCAACCTTGGCCTTACCTTGATACATAATCCTACTAAGTTTCATCAAATTCCATAAAGTTCTTCATGACTTAAAGAACCGAAACCAATTTCCCATAAGTGACCCTGTGACCTTGAAAATTCGCTCAAGGTCATCCAAATACAATCTCAAGCTAGGTCATGCCTAGATACATAATCCTACCAAGTTTCATCATATTCCATGAAGTTCTTCATGACTTATCGAACGGAAACCAATTTCACATAAGTGACCCTGTGACCTTGAGAATTCGCTCAAGGTCATCCAAATACAATCCCAACCTAGGTCTTGCCTAGATACATAATTCTACCAAGTTTCATCAAATTCCATAAAGTTCTTCATGACTTATGGAACGGAAACCAATTTCACATAAGTGACCCTGTGACCTTGAGAATTTGCTCAAGGTCATGAAAATACAATCCCAACCTAGGCCTTGCCTAGATACATAATCCTACCAAGTTTCATCAAATTCCATCATGTTCTTCATGACTTATCGCACAGAAACCAATTTCACATAAGTGACCCTGTGACCTTGAAAATTAGGTCATGGTCATCCAAATACAATCCCAACCTAGGTCATGCCAAGATACATAATCCTACCAAGTTTCATCATATTCCATGAAGTTCTTCATGACTTATCGAACGGAAACCAATTTCACATAAGTGACCCTGTGACCTTGAGAATTCACTCAAGGTCATCCAAATACAATCCCAACCTAGGTCTTGCCAAGATACATAATCCTACCAAGTTTCATCAAATTCCATAAAGTTCTTCATGACTTATGGAACGGAAACCAATTTCACATAAGTGACCCTGTGACCTTGAGAATTCGCTCAAAGTCATCCAAATACAATCCCAACCTAGGCCTTGCCTAGATACATAATCCTACCAAGTTTCTTCAAATTCCATCACGTTCTTCAAGACTTATCACACGGAAATCAATTTCCCATAAGTGACCCTGTGACATTGAAAATTAGGTCAAGGTCACCCAAATACAATCCCAACCCAGGTCTTGCCTAGATACATAATCCTGCTAAGTTTCATCAAATTCCATCAAGTTCTTCAAGACTTATCACATGGAAACCAATTTCAGATAAGTGACCCTGTGACCTTGAGAATTCGCTCAAGGTCATCCAAATACAATCCCAACCTAGGTCTTGCCTAGATACATAATCCTACCAAGTTTCATCAAATTCCATCATGTTCTTCATGACTTATTGAACGGAAACCAATTTCACATAAGTGACCCTGTGACCTTGAGAATTAGGTCATGGTCACCCAAATACAATCCCAACCTAGGTCTTGCCTAGATACATAATCCTACCAAGTTTCATTAAATTCTGTCAAGTCCTTCAAGACTTATCGCACGGAAACCACGTGTTGAAGAACCTGAACAACAACAACAACAACAACGACAACAACAAGAAGCGGAAGAAACGGGCACTAAACCAATATGTCCCCCGGCTTCCACCGGGAGACATAAATCTCCCTGAAAGCACATTTCTAACTCATATCATCAATCATGGAAACTGAGACAAAATCATGACCACATCACACTTCTCCACTAATCTCTGGTCCAGTTAGGATGTTCCTGAGACCCCTGTATCAGTGCAGCCTTGTCTGCAGAGCCAATCTTTGAGGGGTCCATGCAGATGGCAGGGTGGTACATCAGTTTGATGGACACCAGTCTCCTGTTGATGGGGCACCATGATGCTGCAATGTTGCAGGCCTGGCACTACTGCTGATAAAAGCTCTCTGCTTAAAGGAACCTGCATCTCTTCACTTACTGCACCAGGTAATGGTCACCCCTCCCATCTCAGTCTTCCAGATCCACTTTTCCTCTTGCATCCTCTTGTTTGTCGAAAAAGGTCCCACCACCTCTGTAGCATTTATCTGGAGCATCCCATTCTCCTGGCAACCTCACACTGGGAAAGAAGAGCCTCTAACATGCCAATGATCCTTCCTCTGGCGAATATCACAGCTGTGAGTTACCTGTGCACCATGGCATTATGGATTTACATTGATCCCTGTGTTGCCAATGGCACCTTATAAAGCCCACAGGTACCCAATATCAGACACACTTTTTGCACCTTTGCTGCTGTTATCTCATTGCCACGATATTTTGTATCTGTGTGCCTGCTCAGTCATACTCTAAGCTTTCCTGTCCATGTGACATTTATATTTTCTATACAAATTAATATTTAGAGCAGCCCATGTAAAATCACTGAGGATTCCTGTAATTTTTTTTTCTGGTTTTGGCCAGGAGTGTATTTCTACTCATAGAATAATTTTCCTAATAATTTTAAAGCAGAAGTGTATCTTTCTCTCTTTCAGTCAGCTGTTCTTACATGAAATAAGTTTCTACCATCAAGTGCTGTTAAGCACCATCATTTTAATCTTCAAATCCTTTCCTGCTTAGAATATGACTGGGTCAATAGCTTTCCTTGGCACAGGTTGGGTGTATCGCACCCAACTCACACCAAGGAAAGCTACTGACCTGAGGCATGCCACAATATTAGGTCCTAATGCTCAAGAAAAATGGTTCGGGTAACGAGAAATATCAGTAAAACACAGGGACCGACCTACGCCTTCAAAATTTGAAGCCAAATCAGGAACTAAAACCATATTCACAGCAGATTTTGATCTAACTCTTATATAATTCATATTAAAATAAATTAGCCATTTGCAAATTTCTTTAGCCAAATGAATGGAGCATTTAGCATTTGGCTAATTGCACCAGTGGTCCCTGAAAACATTAAAGCAGATGACAACTTTAGGGCCTGTATTTGTCCGTTTCAAAAAACTAGAAATTCCGTTTCACCAGCCAGAAATTTCCAAATTCCGTTTCAGTAGTTCTCTTTGTATGTAAAACACATTAAGGCAAAACAGCAAATTGCCTTTCAGAGGTGACAAAAATTTATTATTCCGTTCTGTTTCTGTTAAAAATGAAAAAATACAGGCCCTACAACTTACACCAAGGTACTTTTGGGCGATTTGAGCAAAAGAGACCTCATCTCACCATAATTCAAACCACATTACCAGTAATTCTTTCTTCCACTTGAACGGTACATAAGATTTAACACAGAGCTTGTGGCAGCACATTTTCCTGGTATATGTAGCAGGTGTCCATCCCACTTTTATTTTTTTCTCTTTAATTCTTTTGTCCGATTCTTTTAGTTAGGTTTTCCCATAAAGTTATATTCATGATTTTCGTGGGCCACCAAATGTTCAACAGTTTTGTTAATGTTCACTGCCAGGCATCCTTTGGGCAGTTTACTTACAAAAGGTTAAAGTTTTTTTTTCTATACTTACTCGCTGTTGTCATCATCCACGAATCTGAGACCAAAGTAATTCTTTCTTCCACTTGAACTGTACATAAGATTTAACACAGAGCTTGTGGCAGCACATTTTCCTGGTATATGTAGCAGGTGTCCATACCACTTATATGTTTTTATTTTTAATTCTTTTGTCCGATTCTTTTAGTTAGGTTTTCCCATAAAGTTATATTCATGATTTTCATGGGCCACCAAATGTTCAATAGTTTTGTTAATGTTCACTGCCAGGCATCCTTTGGGCAGTTTACTTACAAAAGGTTAAAGTTTTTTTTTCTATACTTACTCGCTGTTTGTCATCATCCACGAATCTGAGACCAAAGTAATCCTTCTCTACCAAGTTGAGCTCTTTACACACATAATCTATCAACCACTGGCCTTTGGTGTCTTTCTGCAAAATACAGTGAAAAGAAAATATATAATAATCTACATTACAGTTTATAAACTCTAACAAGCTTTAGAGAATGACATGTTAAGTACTATAGCCTTTGTTCGCATTTATTCTCTTAAGTGTACCAGTCAGGCAGGAAGGAAAGTGTCAAAAATGCAGACCCTCCTAAACCAATTTACAGGACGAAACTGTTGATGCTTCAGTCACATTGTGATGTTTCTGTGGTACTTTGATTATTGATGATATAAAGAATCAAAGAAATCTGTGTCTTAAGAAGAGTGAGGCTCATCTAAAGGATATTACAGATCTGTGTACAAAGCTGAGTAATGCCCAATGATTGTAATTGATGTAAACACTCTTGGACTACTACTACTACTACAATTAAAACACAATCAGAGATTGCTAGATCAATGCCCCCCCCCCCATGCTACAGCTGCCAGTACTAACTGGAGTCATGGCTCTGTCACCTTGGGATTTGGGTCAAGGTGATCCATCTTCAAAACTGTCTGAGACCTCAAGTAGGATTAAAACCATGTGAAATAAGAAAGGTCTATGTCCAAAACTTTTCAAGTTATTGTGTGAAAACCACATTTGCTAAAATGGCTCTGTGACCTTGGGGGTTGGCTCAAGGTCACCCATCTTCAAACCCATCTGAGGCCTTATGCAGCAATAAAATCCTGTGCAATATGTAAGGCCTATGTCAAAAACTTTTCAACGTATCGCATGAAAACCAAATCCACTAAAATGGCTCTGTAACCTTGGGAATTGGGTCAAGGTCACCCATCTTTGTACTCATCTCAAAACATTACATAGGACTACAATCAATTTGAAAGGCCTGTCAAAATTTGTCCCCAAGGTCACCCATCTTTGAAATTATCGGAGACCTTATTCAGGACTATAGCATGCACAATACGCACAATATGAAAGGCCCAGGTCAAAAACTTTTCAACATATCGCATGTAACTAAATCCACAAAAATTCCTCTGTGAACTTGGGAATTGGGTCAAGTTTATCCATCTTCAAACTTGTCCGAGAGCTGGCGCAGGACAATATGCATGCCCAATATGAAAGCCCTATGTCAAAACTTATTGAGTTATCATGTAAAACTGTCCGGACACACAGACGCAAGCATAGTTATGCCAATGACAATGAAATGTCTCGATACATCACTCCATATCAGATTCTGGTAATTTGCATGATCACATAACAGAATACTCTATCCATCACAATGGTGATAACATATGTGATCATGATCCTGTTGCATTAAAACTAGACATCCCACAAACTACACTGTAAATGCATGTGATCATCCTTAGACCTCTTGTACAAAAGGCCATTGTGGAATGATGCTACTTAAACTCATCTAGCTTGAGTATTATCGCTTACTAGATGAGAAACAGAGAAGTCATTTATTGCAAAAATTCGATATGCAGAATGCATTCCATGGAAATTTGAAAATTTCATCATCATATTGTTTTGGTGGCTGTTGATGCTAGGAGGCCAGTCTTTCAATACAGTACAGAAACAAGAAGCCCATGGGCCTAGTACTTCGCGGACAACGATCAGCAATTACTTCCTGAAATGCATTCTCTCTTTTACTTGGAGAAATTAGTCAAAGGCATCCATATCATGCAGTATCAAACATCCACATGGTACACATTTGGGGCACACTTGGTATGATTCACTTTATTCTTTATCAATATGTTGCATTTAGTGTCCTTTCTGCCAGTACTTAGTGACCTTGAAAAAGAGGTCAAGGTCACACAACACATGCAAAAATTGGACCATTGGTCTAATGCAGAGGACAAGGTCACACAACACATGCAAAAAGCGGACCTTTGGTCTAATGCATAGTTGGTGTTAATTTTGCAGTTCCATCTCAATTTAGCACAATAATGCATATAATGTGTTTTGATGTCTGGTGTTAGTTCCAGTAACTGCCACCAGTGTCGCCACCACGATTCCTTATCCATAAACTTTTGTCAGCATAATGTTACTGTAATAGCACACGGATGTATGAATAAGTTGAGATGTAATGACCATCCCTCCAAAAAGTTCATGAAATGCATGCCCTCTGTGACCTTGATAAAGTACATTAAGGTGATCCATATCATGCAAGATCAAAGTACCTTATAGGATAAACATTTGCCGCATATTTGGTATAATAGCCTTATTCTTTCTCAAAATGTTGAATTTAGTGTTCTTTTCTACAGTATACAATGACCTTGAAAAATATGTCAAGGTCACTCATAATTTTGCAAAATTTGACTACTGACCTGATGCATAATTGGTGTAAATTTTGTAGTTCCATTTCAATTTATTACAAAAATGAATTTAACACGTGTTTGAAACCTATAATAGTAGTTCCAATTTCTACCACCAGTGGCACCAGCATGACTTCACATGAAAAATCTTGCCTGTAAAATGTTCCTGTTTTTTTCATAGATATTTATCTGATATCAAAGGCAAATAACATGCACCAATTGGTTAAAGACTGTCCTTTAGATTTAGTACATGGCTGAAAAACTAAACCTTGCCTGTATCATCGTATGCAAAATTCATATACCACGGTAGCCTAAACTGCTGTACTATACGAATTTTTGTCTGATGGTAGTGGGTGCACACATTATAGCCCACTCTCTCAACAACACTGGCAATGCAATGCATTTTGCCGAAACGTTGGAAAAAGATTTGTCATCTGAAAGATTGGTGATGGTTCCTAAAACTATGTAAAAAAGCTAATGATACAACAGCAGGACTACTTAAATCTTATTTTCCTTGAATATGAGATAAAATCGTCATGGCATGCATGGCCATGGTATATGAGATTTAGCCATCCTCATGAAGCTGTGTAACAATATGCCCTGTGGGCTTCAAGGCACACAGCTTGCTTCGGTAGCCAAATCTCATATACCACAGAGCCATGCATGCCATAACTGATAATGTCCACAAATTCATGCGAAATGACCTTCCCAACAAATTCCTTTATTTTAACGCATTCCCTAATGACCTTGAGAAAGCAGGTCAAGGTCGTCCAAATTACGAGGTATCAACCACCTACAGGTGATATATATATATATATATATATATATATATATATATATATATATATATATATATATGGTGATATATATATATATATATATATATATATATATATATATATATACACATGTACAGTTATATATATATATATATATATGGTACATTTGGTATCATAAGCCTTATTCTTCATCAAAATACCAAATATATGGTGTCCTTTACCAAGTCCTTAATGACTTTGAAATGGGTCAAGGTCAGTTTAAATTTTACAATATTTGACCATTGGTCTGATGCATACTTGGTGTAAATTTTGTGGTCCACCATATTTATTATGACAATAATAAATTGAATATATTTGTGATACCTATGATGTTAGTTCCAATAATTACCACCAGTGGTGCCACCATGACTCCATATCTCAGACTTTTAACAAAATTGCAGCATTTTAAATTATGTTAAGTCTACAGAACTTTGTGTGTTTCAAATGCATCTTAGTATGTAACTGTAACTACTCATTTTGCAAATGAAATTTTCCACAGGTATTTTCAGGGGAAAAAAAATCTATTCTTGTCTCTGTAATTTTCTTTGATGTTTTTCTTTTTTTGTTTTAACCTATACATAATTTATCTTTGAACAACAGATTTGATTATCCTTCGAGGCACTTGTCTCTCTAGATTCTAAGCCTGATTACTCACTCAACTGTCTCCTGAGGACAAATGCCCAGCCCATTTATGGATGAACACTTTTTTAACTCTTTCAAAAGCCAGTCACGGCACATGCCACACCTACTGCAAAAGTCTTGCTTAATACCTATTTAAAATCATATGCACAGATTTATTCTACATTAATGTTATTGAAGTGACAATTACTAGGACAGCATCAAAGCTTATTATCTTGCTTATTTTACAAATTATTTACAATTAGCAGTTAAATTCCAATTTCAATTTGTACTTTTGTGCCAGTGGCAAGTCCAATGAACTGTGAATTGAGGCTGTCGCACTTTAATTTATGCTAATTTGAGGCACTTGAAAAATTTAAACCTTGAATATCTTCAAATCAATTATGATAGAGGTACCATGGTCCCCCTCTTATAAGGCCACCCCAAGGCATCAGAAATGTGGTCTTATGACAGGGAATGCATCCCTTGAGGGGGAAAAGAAAATGAAAATGCCATACTTGATGCATGGAGAAGTGGCCTTTCATCAAAGGGACTTACAAGAAGAGGACCACTGAACCATTCCAATTTCATTCTACAGGTTTGTACCAGTGGTGAATCAAACGAACAGTATATGAGAGTTGTAGCATTTTAATAGATACAAATTAATTAATTAACTTAAGTCTTGAAAACTTTAAATCTTGACTATCTTCAAATGTATCATAAATAAAGGTCCCATTCCAATTTCACATTTTAGGTTTGTGCCAGTGATGAAGCCAGTGAACAGTAAGCCAAAGTTGCAGCATTTTATTTATAATAATTAGGGGTACTTGAAAAAATTAAATATATTTTTAGTTGTTATTTTACTATATTCAATGAACCATTAACCAAAATTGTAGTATAAAAGTAAATAAGGTAAATACCCAATTCCAATCATTCAAATTTTGAAAGTACTCACCCATATTTGCTGTGCAGCAAATCGTCTTTTCTAGTTTATACTTGTACTTTCACAAAGCATTCTGATCAAATGTTTGCTGAAGGAATACTGGCTTCATAGGCTGTGTCAACAAGAGTCCAAATTTTTTGTGTGTTTTAAACAATACACATGTGGTTGACTGAGACTTTGGTCTCTGTTGACAAGAGAGGGTCACTGAGTAATAAAGCAGATGACTTGCAGTGCTATCAACCACTGGTCAGCAGAACACATGTAATGCTTTCCTATAATTAATTTACTGCAGCATGAATAAGACATGAATGTGACTTAGTAGGTCTAACTGGCTATTAAGATCAGCCTCGTGGCAATGTGTCTTCATCTGTGATTAACTCTTTGCCCCTTACTCTAGCCAAAACCAGCCCTGTCCGGGTTAAAAGCCACAGAGACCACTGAGAATGTATACATTTTACATCAAAAAGGTACTGCAGGGCTCAGTGCTCAGTAAGTGTAAGCATATAAACTACGTCTCCATAAAGAAGCAATGATATGGAGTAATATGCATTCACTTAACCCTTTCAGCTCAAAGCAATGGACTGAGTCACATGCCATCCTCAGTGCAGTTTGAAAACATTACACGCAAAGTGTGCTGAGGAATGCTAATATCCCCACGAAAATTCCAACCAAAACTAAAAATACAACTTGACATCTTGGTACTTGGATGAAAGTTCTTTACAATCATGAACATTCAACAGAACTACATGTGGTTACAGTGATTTAATTAGGTGTGACTAAGAGTCACTTACAGTGATCAAAGTTTTGTGGTTGCCTATATGTGACAGCACCTGTTGAGCAAGCAGAGATGTACAGCTGGTTAAACCAGACATTGTAACCATGTAGCATGAAACTTCCCCAAATCCATGTAATGCTAAATTCAATCACAGCAAAGCACAAGTTGCTGCTGGTGGAAAAGAAAAGGGTAAGGGGGGAGGGGCAAGGAGGGCAGGGGAGAGAGAGAGCAAGAATAAATGCTAACAGCATCCATTTTGTATATATCAAAACAATTCCTGTATTGACAGTAGACCCAGTAATGATCCTATTGTAAGCATGGAGCCTTGAACTCCATGTACTGTGAGGGTAAACAAGCAAGTTGGTTCAAGGGAAGATTTGCTGATTTTGCATTAAGGCCATGATATACACTATGATTTTCATGTATAAATGTCTAATTTCTGTCTGTGGTTACTATCTAATACCCTAAAAAGTATATATTTTCTGAAAGAAAACATAGCATCACATTTGATTCTGGTATTGAATATCAAATTTTAGTATTGCTATTGATACAAATAAATTAATAATTATAATTCCTAAATTTTGCATAAAATTTAAAATAGCATTGTAAAAATTAATCAGATTTAGTTTATATTCGCAAATTAAAGAACACATAACGTTCTCCAAAACAGTATTTCATTTTTTTTTTAATTTTAGCCTTAACTTGAACATCCTGTAAATTTTGAACTAAAACCTTCATCCAAAACTTAAAATACCATTTGCTCCTAGAAGTGTATTGCTTCATTTACCATAAAAGATAATGTTTTCCATTTTTTAGTGTTTGTGCTATTTTTATTTTCCTCAAAAACAGGTAAAATTTAAGTTTTATAATTATGTCAATTTCTCAACACTTAGAGATTTCATTTATTTCTTCACAGGATAATCCAAATGTGTACCTTTAGAAAATACATAGTTTATAGGATCTCAAATGATAAGTCTATAGCTAGTGTATATGAGAAAATGTTTGGAGTTAAGTTGTAGTTTCTGTGTAAAGTACCATAAAAGTGTACCACACCCTTGTGCAGATGTGTATGCGTATGTATACATGTATATATATATATACATATGGGCACTGACATGAGATTTGATCTGTCTACATCTTCTGAGTCTAACCACATTCCAAAAACTTTTAATGTTTCAACAGTTATACATTAAAGTAAGTCCAACCTGCAAAAGTGACTTCACTTCAACTCTCTCAGCGCCAAGCACAACTTAAGTCGATCTAAGTCAAAGTAGTCTGAATTATCATAAAAATCCCTGATTCGTATTCCTTGTAACGAGACCTTTCATTCAAGTTCCAGCATGTCTCTAGTTCCAGAGAGAATATCCTAGGTCAACAAGTTTTCTCGGGGCGCATCTTAAGAAGCATTCTGTGTTAGAAAAAAAAAAGGGGGATTTTGTCAAATTTTGGACATTTCTTGAAAAAAATTCAAGATAAAAGGACAAATTGATGCTATTTTTATCTCAACACATGTACAGATCTGCAACAATGGATCAGGGGGTTTTCATAACTGTATCTGTTTGTCCACAATGATGATACAAAAATTGGAAAAATAGTTGCTTTTGTGAAATTGATAAAGTTTGTGGGACTATTCATTTTTAATACACATTTAAAGAAGAACTGATCATTTCATTTTTGCTCCAGAGAATTTTTAGAGTAAACAAATTTTAATATGATTAAAATCAAAGAAATCATTTTGGAGAAATGTGCATGTGGAAGGAACATTTTAGGACATATACCATGTCAGTAATCAAGATCCAAAGGTTAACAAAGTTCACTGACTACCATATGCATGCAAATATTGAGAATTTCTTCATATTGTACAGGGGCTTGAACAACTAAACTTGGACGTATGATAGATAGCATATGTCTTTTAAAAATGTCCTCAAATCTTCGAAATTATTCAAAAATCAGTTGGGCATTGCTTTAAGTTATGTACGTGTCTTGTAGCCAGCATCAGTATTTGAGTTTATATAAAATCTTGAGTGATGTCTGAATTTTTTTATTATCATTTTTGGTCAGATTTCGCAAAAATGGGAACAAAAAAAATCATAAAAATTCACTGGAACATGATCAATTGACCAAACTGGGTAAAGACCAACCTACGGTAGGTCCCCACCAAGTTTCAAAAGGGTCTGGTTGATGGTTTCAGAGAAGTAGAAAATGTGAAAGGACGACATTGACGACACTGAATGCTGGAGCCAGGATGAGGTACCATACTACAAATCAGCTCAGCTCATCGCTCTCTCAGCTCTTTTTTTAAATTCATTGTATAAACTTAAGTTTGCCACAAAACTGAAGGTCCCTACCTCCAAAAGATTGAGTGTAATAAATATATACACATAAACACTGATTCCATCTAACATTTCTAACATTATTTAACTTGTGACGAATAGTTTCCAGTTTGTTAGCTTTCTGAAAATGAATACTTTACCATACTTCAAAGCTGAAGCTAGGGTTTTATATTGTATTTCTGTCTTTTTGCCCAGAACCACTTCCTTGTAGTCATTACCCTAATCTGCAGTCCGAACTCTTTACTCTCCATAAGCCAACCTGTTCCTGTCTAACCTATATATATATGGAATTACTATTGTTCATATTGCACATGTTCCTCTGTAAAATTTTGACATAGGCTGTATTAGCCCAAATAGATCAAAAGGTCCTCAGCGGGTAACTACTCAACATGTTTCGGAGCCTATTACCTGTACATGTCTCTGCTACATAGTGCATGGTGCCCCTGTCCCACTGAGAGACAGTGCATATACTGTACGTGTATTAACAAGTACAGTGTTTCCATTAACCCCCAAATGTGGGTATGTTACTCTTTCAAAACCTTAAATACCCGCTGAGAAGATTCTAAAGGATCACAAACCTTGTTTATTTTCATGTAAAATTGGTGAAAATCTAGTCTTATCCCCTGAATTTTCCTTCTTGTGACCCCCTGAAAACGGAAACACTGAAGTACATGTACTTATAAACCTGTTTTGAAAGGCCAGCTGCATATTATGGATTAAACATTGTGGTCTATCAAAATGGTGGGTAATTAAGATTATGGCACTATTCTAATGAGAGTAGCTCCATGCTCACAGCCTGGGTGATGCGGTTGTGAACAAGGAACTCACAAACATGCCTCCACAATTCAAATTACATTCAGACATGCCGTTGGGATCGTGCGTCTCTGAAGACAGGGGTTGCTGTACATGTATTTGTATGTAGTCCTCAGTTAAACAGACATTTCATTATGAAATTTACAGGATTAAAAAGACAGTTTATGTGCTGGGCAAGCACAGGCTACAATTTACAGACTTTCAGCAAAAAGAATGTGGCAGCTCAAGGATCTTTCAAGTCTATGATGAATGGTATCCCAACTCAACAGGAGCCTGCTTCTTGTCAATTGATCAGTCTACATGTGGCACAGCTGGTCCACCCGATCTGTCCCACATCACAGTGATCATTTGTGCTGCTTCTGCACAGGTTTTCAATCTCTGCTTGAGTAAGGTAACATTCTGATTGAATACAAATTCCTTAAGGGATCAAAGGAATATAAGATTAATAGAATCTGCACTTCCATAAAGTGACCCTGCAGCACTGACAGCTATTTGTGTCACTCACAAATAGTTCCTTTGTACCCACTTGGCCATTAGGCCAAAAAACAAAAAAAATTGTTTGTTTCCCCTAACCCAACCAATTCACCTCTAAACCCCCTCACTGACCCCCTGTTAACCTTTTCTCCCTTAAACCAGCCAAAACCAGCTGGTGGTCAAATGTCATCTGCTTCAGCTTCAGGTCAACAGCTTTCCTTGGCATGGGTTGGGCACTAAGTGCCTAACCCATGCTAAGGAAAGCTGTTGACTCAGTTTTAATTTAAGGGGGAAAGGGTTAACTTACTTCTCACCAAAAAATAAATAAATAAATAAATAAATAAATAAATAAATAAATAAATAAATAAATAAATAAATAAATAAAAACACCTATCTACCCACCCAAATTGTCCAACTAAAACAAATATATATATATATATATATATATGCCTTCCTATCTACCCCAAAAGATTTTGCCTGTTAGGGGAAACACACTTATATTTTTGTTTGGCCTTACTTGTTCAATTTTATTGACATAATATCACTGATGTTTTTCACTGCATGTCCATTGGGTGTTTCTAAATCAGGATGCAAGTATGTTTCCAGCCTTCTTCTGATGCTGCAGCAGGAAATTCGAAGGTCAAATGGTCAAACCTATGTTGTTTTGTTTTGTGGGGTGGGGTGAGGTAGGGCTGGGAGGTAGGTTGTAGAACAGCCAGTAACTGGCTGCCTTTGTACATCAGAAACAATATAATCTTATTACTGCTTGACATGATCAGTGATTTTTTTTTAAAACAGAGTCCTTTCATTACTTGCAAGATATGACTTTCCAGAACCAGTCATCAAGCTGGGTTCATAAATTCATTTTCTTTTTCCTGTGCTTGTCCTCCTGGCAAGCTGTTTCTATATTTTACTTGCCCCCATACTCACATGTCAATATACAGAAATGTTGTTTCTAATTTCACTTGTCCAGCATAACAGGACATATGAATTAGTTAACCCTGATCAAAGCAAATGATGATGCAGGTGTTAACTGCATATTTTTATGGTATATATGCTATCACACAGTTGATGTAAACTCTTTGCCATTAGACACACACACAACTTGCAAAAGCAACAGGCCCATGAGCCTCATGCTCTGCTGACATGTAATTCAATAACCATCAAAAAACTTAATTTCCTCATATGCATTCCCTACTAGGGCTGTGACGATACACTTTTTAACGATACGATACGTATTCCGATACGGAATTGACAAAACAATAAATTTCGATATTTAACCATGATAATGAGCGTACTGCTTTTCCTCCCCGGGCGCAGCCATTTTGCTACCCTAGATTCAGACTTATTGGGCCTGGTTCTCACTGTTTGGTGTGGCTTCGGCTGGGGACTAGCTAAGCTTCTAAGCTCCGCCCTGCAGGAATCCAACAGGAGCCTCATTTACATACAGCAGGTGTGAGCGCTTCTGCGCATGCTCCGCACAAGCAGACTACGATCAGCTGGGCAGGCAAACCCCATTATCGCAGTGCCAGTGAGTCGGTGAAGATCAGTGAATTTTGGGGTATACTAGCAGTGTGAAAATTGAAACATGCCAAAGGTGAAAAACACAAAAAAGTCAGACTTCCATCCTATTGTTGTGCCAATACTTGTTCTTTCGCTCAGTTTCAGTGTTCCAACTTGACAAGTTGCACACACAGCAACGGCATCAACACAAGCCTGCAACTGAGAACAGTCCCATAATCGGTATCCCTCTGGCTGTTCATTCACATCTCCTTGTTCCCAACAATCTGTAGATCTAGCCTCATAGACCACAAAGTCTCCGAATTTCTGGGCACTAGCACTTTAAAATCGTTTGTCCAGACCGGGTTGGCTTGTGGATGTTGTGGTGTTCACGGAATCAGTATCCGTGACCTTGGCCTCGACTACATTCGACCCTAACCCAGCAATGCCCAACTCACCCGGGGTCTCGGTGAGGCTCACGTCGGGTTGCAGGGTCATCTCCACTGGAGGGAACTGATTGTAGTATGATCCTAGATCAGACGCTTTGAGTTCACTTGCAACTGACGCGGGCATCGGTCTGGCCCTAGGTTTTTTCTTTCTCGGCATCTTTGCAATAGCACTTTCTAATCACACAAATGTAAGCAACGATCCTCTGAACTTGATAGAAACTTTCTAAACCGAGACTGAAGTTTCGATTTACTGACACCTATATTGGGCCCCACGCAAGACGGCAAACATCGTAGAACCCGGTTGCCCTGTAACCACCTGTCTCTTTCATTTTCGGCCAATCAGGGTAAACTTGAGAAACCCCAACATGGAATCCAAAGTGACAGATGAGCACAATTATAACATTTTTGGATGTAAAACCTCTAAAATAAAGCATTCTTTGAAGTTTGATGCTCTAAACTTGTCCATTTACTCAACAGGTAGGAGTGCGTAACGGAATACCAAGGTGTCATTGCGATCAAAGGCCCAAAGAATAGCTTATGTCCTACTGAAGTCGGCATTTGCTTTGAAAGCGTTTTTCTCGGCATCATTCCTGGCCTTTGTTTCTCAACTTCTTGTGAAATCAACTTAGTCAGTTTTGCTCATAAAGACCTGGGGTTTGTGGCAAACTGTTCACAAGAATACAATCTTTAAAAAAGTGTCTCAAATTTTTTCTATGTTGAGTTGTTTTCTCTCTACAGCAAGCCAAAAGTCAAAACCTTTGATGTAAGAATGGAATGTCATCTTTTCAACTTTAAACGTGAGTATCTCCACAATACCGTAAACAATGAAAAAAGTGAGACACGTCTGTGTAGAAAATCATGTCTGCTAGCTTTTGCAACAGAAATGCCCATACTCAAGCTCAAAATAAAAAAGTAGATTTAACAATTGTGTGATTTTTTTATGATCACTTTACCTGATTGTTGTGTCAACACAGAAGAACTGGTACAAATGAAAACTTATTCCCAGATTTGTTAGCTTTCAGGAAATATATAGTTTATGGTACTTTTAGCGTATTTTCAGGCTTTTATTAAGTCATTTGTAAGACTCACACGTAACCTGATATATACCCTTAACACACAAAGTTATGACATAGCGCCACAAAGCGTCATGCATATATGAGGGGAATCCCAAAACACTTTTGTAGGCAAAAATAGATCACATAATCTAAAGGCAGACGAATGGTTGGTCAATTCACAAGTTCATCTTCACAAAATTATGGTAAATTTTAATGAATTATGGCCTTTACTTCCGTATTTTTCTCTTTAGAGCTGAAACTATTTATATGATGGAATGTATCGTATTTTACGATACAGGGGACCTAATTTTGATACGTGTATCATGGATTGACTGTACCGCGATGTACCCTTATCCTGGTATATTGTTACAGCAATATTCCATACATGACCATAACTCTTTGAAAGCCAGTTATTGTATGTCATGCGAACCATTTGGGGTCCCTGAGTGCCAGTTGCAGCATATGACATGCTCAATACATTTCTAAAATGGGGCTTATTTATTCTGCAGTAATTTCTTTGAAATGACTGTGAACACACAAGATTGATTTCCAGGCAGCATCATATCTTATTATCTTGATTATTTTACAGGTTGTTTACAATTACACACAGTCAGATTTATTGTAGGCAAAGCTGATATGTTTGGCAAAAACAATACTTCCAAGTGTTGTGCAAATGGAGTCCAGGCACAAGACTTTGCCTTCATTGGTACCAGGTGATTTGTGTATTTCCTTCGGTACCTCTCGCAATTCATAAGGGAATGCTTCATAAGATAATAATTATACACACGTAACTTTTCATATATTGATTGATATCAAATTTCACAGCTATACCTGACACACTTCATGAGCAACACGGCACAAGTTTGACAAGAACCAATACTTATTTTCCTGGAATTGTCATTTTCCCTAAGTTAATTAATGATTATCAACAGAGGATAACTAACCCAGGAGACAAACAGAACACCACGGCTACATCTTCACATATTGACTAATGTTGCTATCAAGTTTCATTACTGTACCTCAAACACTTTGTGAAGTACACATGACACAAGTTTGATGTGAGCCAACATTTTCACTGAATCTATAGACATTTTCAATAAGTTAATTGACGACAAATTAACAGAGGTTAATTAACCCAAGAAACAAACAAAACCCCAGGTGCACGTCTTCATATATTGACAAATTATTCTAGAAGGTTTTATAGCCATTTATAAAAAAAATAAATAAATAAAAAACTCTGAGATATGCCTGACACAAATCTGACACATCCAATGGAGGATCAACATTTTAACTAATTAACGACAAATTATAAGGGGATAATTAACCCAAGGTGCACATCTTCATATACTAATTAATGTTCACACTAAGTTTCATAGCTGTACCTCAAATACTTTGTGGGGCACATGGGAAACAAATCTGACAAGTCTAACGTCGAATCAACATTTTTTCCCAAGTTAATTAATGATTACTTAAAACAAAATAATTAATCCACGAGGCAAACAAAACCCCAGGTGCACATCTTCATACATTGATAAATGTTCCAACAAAGTTTCATGATTGTGCCTCAAATGGTTTTTTAGAAACGCTCGACAGAAATCTGACAATTTCAATGTCGAACGGATGTCTCCTTTGAAACTTAAAAGCTTCTTACACTATTTCACAATACCGACACTGGTATATGTATAAAGGACGGACAAGAGCAAATCTACATGCCCCCCCCAGGTGAGGGCATAAAAAAATGCACCTGTAGGTAAAATACTGATCTTTTTCGGACAGTGTGCCAAATTGTCTAGGAAACCTGTCACTAGGCAGGCCTTGCATGTTGGAGCATAGCTAACAGTGGAAGCTTATTGACTGGCTGTCAACTTCGGTGTACATTTGATGCGGCTGGACTGAAAACAGCCTCCAATCCATCCCCTCATCATCAGCATGCACAACAAGCATCATGGAATAACATCCAATTCAACTCCCCTAAACTGGAAAAAACTGACACCTCATGGGGCCAATACATTGACTACCATACAGGTGGTGAACTATCAGTTACTAGGTGTCTGTTCACAGGATACAAGAAAATATCCACGTGAAAAGATTTGTATCCCATTCGGCTGCACATGGGATACTATATTTACTCCGTGAAGTAGTCCAGGGTACAGAAATATACACTGGTGTATGATAATAACATCTGTATCTCCTGGGGCCAAAGGCCGAAGCAGATACAGATGCCAGATTGAAAAATTTAAAAGTTGAGTATCTCCAACACTATTAGACATAGAAATGCCATTCCAACTTCAATTAAATATAGGTTTGTGGCAAAGCTGCATCCAATCAACCAAAATTGTAGGATTTTAATTTATGTAAATTAGGTGAATATGCAAAATTTAAATCTTGCATAGCTTCAAAACTTTTAGAGATAGAGGTGCTATTTCAACTCCAATTTATGGGTTTGTGACATAGCCGCATCCAATATACACAACTTTCGAAACCCCTGGCGCCTCCAGCGGCAGAGCACAAAACTTCAATTCCGGGCAAGGGTCATCAATGGTATTGGCCGATTGCATGGCCAGCAATGCTGAATGCGCTCATCAATGTGGAGTCAAGTCGATTGATTTATGTGATAAAATGGGAACTGAATCCTATTATTTTTGCAGTTATGTGCCCCTCGTAAGTTTGCCTTAATGTCTGTAAAATTTTTAGAACATATAAAGTGCACTAGTTATGGAATTTTAGGGTTAACTTTTGCTTGCATTCCTGTGGGATGTTTGTTTATACGAGGTCACAGCAAGCCGCAAATGTCCATATTTCACTACTTTATTTTGGCCCGTGTTTGGGATGGCGTGTCTTCTAACTTGCTGAATCCTTTAAAGTATTGAACATTTCCTTCACGGTGTGAGTATTTCCAATAAAGGAAGCATCAGCAATGCGGAAAGCTACAATGTATTTCTGAGATAAAGTTGACGATGGATTCGCTCAACACACACAATCAGCTGACGGGTGGGGCCAGAAGGAAAAAAGTCATGCAACAGGTCCTCAAGGATTATTGCTTGCAGTGAGGGACAGCTCGATGCTTGTTACTTTTACTCTGTAATTGGAATTTAAATCATTTTTAATATGATCAATCAAAAAGAATAATAAAAAATACCAAAACGCTATGTCTGTCGTTCTTCTAGGAAGAGCCATTGAAGGGGTTTTTTTTTTATCTGACCTTCAGAATTAAGATGCCTGTGCAACTAATTAATTCTTTCACCTTGAATTTAATCGTACACTCCATCATTACAAACGCCAACACAGGCTACAGCCATAATGTCTATTCAACGTGTTGTACCACTACCAGGCTAGCTCGTGTAACAAGCAAACACCCCTCCCAAAACGCACCAAATTACTGCTACTTTCACTTTATTTCAGACAATATAAGTTCATAGATATAATCAATTGATATTTATGGTGACACTACTGAAACAAAAAGGCATTACATGCCATATTTATAGTTGCTTCAACATCTTTTTCTGCATCCTCATTCACGGGTTAAAGGCATAGATTTGTATGGGACTTTCGTGCGAGCGTGAAAGCGTCACCCCCATTCGTGCGAGCGTGAAAGCGTCACCCCCAATTCATTTTGTATGACAGTGTGACCGACAGGTGGCGCTATGTTTCAAAAGTTGTCTATACCATGATGCAAAATTGTATAATTTTAATTTATGCAAATAAGGTGAATACACAAAATTTAAATCTTGAATAACTTCAAAATTATTATGTATACATGGAGGGACCATTCCAACTTCAAGTTGTAGGCATGTGACATAGCTGGTTCCAACAAACCATAAACCAAAGTTATAGGCTTTTAATTAATGCAAATTAGACAAATTAAAACACAAAATTAAAATATTATAGATTGTGGCATCTATCAAACTTCAGTTTATAATATAAGTTTGTGACATGGCCACATCCAATGAACCAAGAACTAAAGTTGCAGTATTTTCATTTATGAAAATGAGGCTAATACACAAAACTTAGATTATGTTGAACAATGGCAAAGTGCAGCACTTCAAACTGTTCTCATTTTGAAGGCACCCAGGCAGATTTGCTGTGAAGCAAATCTTCTCTCTTCTCTTGAAATTTTTATTTCCAGTCCCATGTGTTTTCCCCTAAAATGCAAAAAAAGTATCCTTGCCCATCGTACCTAATAAAAGCCTTGCACAGACTGAACATGGCAAATTTATAAATGTAATTCAGAGATTTAGTGAATAGACAAGAGCAACAGACCAAGGGCAACTGGTTGGTACACTGATGCTTGATTTAACGAAAGCCTTTCATGTGATTGATCGCGGTATACTCTTTGACTAACTAACTCTATCACTGTGTGCCCACTACAGCCAAATGGTTGTCATCCTACCTAAATGACAGGTCCCAAAATGTTTCCATAAAGAATGAATAATATGAGGCTCTTACAGTAAAATTTGGTGTTTCTGAGGGATCCATTCTAGGTCCCTTGCTTCTCTTATATATAGAAATGACTTTGCCCTATACGTTAACTCATTCCATACTATGGTGACAGGTCTTGGTCAGTGGTTCTGGCACTGCCTGGCAAGTCATAATGCAGCTGCCCTTGTGGCAGCTGCAGCATGACTTGCCAGACAGTGCCAGAACCACTGACCTAAGACTATATGCATGTTGCTACTTGAATGAAAGCTCTTTTCATGAAGAATTTAAATATGCAATTGTCGTCTTAAATCTAGGTAAATATACAGAAAAAAATCATAAATATATGGAAAAATCAGGGACTGGTATGGAATGAGTTAAAGATATTTACTTGTTTGCCGATGATAAGACTGCACATGTAACTGGGAAATCTGTAAAGATCATTGAAAAGAAATTGCAAGAATAGATGACAGCCCTGGGCAGAAATATGGTGCAAAGGTAACAAACTGTATTTGAATGAAAAGAAAAGTATAATAATGTTACTCTCATCCAAAAGGAAACAAAATCAGATCAGAGACAACTAATTATGTGTGCAAGTTAACAACATCTCTCTATACAATTTTGATGAACACAAATTATTTGAGCTCCATATTGACAAATGCCTTACATGGGAAAAGCACATAGGGACAATTTGCCAAACAACTGCATGTAAATTGAATATTTTAAAGAAAATAAAAATCTTACTTCCCTCCCATGTAAGAAAAATTTAATGCTTACACACTCCCACATTTCAATTTCTGCTGCACAATATCGGGTGGGTGTAATAGGGTTTTGTGGGCCAAGTTACGATGGCTGCATAAACTTTCTGTGCACCAAGTCCTAAGCATTAATGGCTTTCACAGTTAAAATTTAATAGATAAATTACAATGGGTAACGAATGATGCAAAAATTATTTACAGACAGGCGATATCCATGTATAAGATAATGAATAACATGGCACCACCCTATCCATCTGAGGGATATGTTCATGTATGTGAAAGACATATGTGATCTGAATTTGAGATCATCGGCAAATGATCACCTCTGCTTGCCCAAAACCAAGGACTAACTACTTGAAATCATCTTTTCTCATTCCCACAACTGATTCAAGTGGAACAGTTAGAACCATATAATACAAACAGGAACAGATGGATAATGAAAGAAGTCACATGATTCACTATAATTATGTCAAGTTATTGCAGTCTACCAATTGTTATTGTAACCATGTGTATCAAGTATTAAATTGTATTCTGATTGCTTGAACACCTTCAGGAAGATACTGAAAACACACCTGTATTTTCCAAACCAAGTCATCTTCACAAACTAAAGCTTATATGTATTTGGATCATAGCTTCCTCTATTTCATTGTTAACAACATCACGAGGCAAGTTGTAACATATTGATGAACATATGTATGCCAGATGCTTGCACTGCGCTCACAAAAATTACAAAATACACTACAGGGATCCCTCTCTTGTGAGGTCCGTCTGAAAAGAGACCATCCCCTTTGGAAAGGCCACTTCTCTGCACTGCAGAGATGACATTTACACAACATTTATATTGTCAAGAGAGGCCACCCACCCCTCTAATTAGGTCATCATTCTGCCTGGGTAGCCTTATAAGAGGAGACCACTATACTGCAAACTTTAAAAAAAATGCAAATTAGAATGGTGCTGCCTATTTTGCATACAAGTTTTATCTACTATACTAATCCTACATGTAATTATCAACAAGGCCTCTGCCCACAAGACAGATCAATCTCCTATTGTTTTCTCCACTGAACTCTGACAAGTGTAGTATATAGATAATATATGTGCAGGAAACAACCAAGGCCACTTGGGAAATTAGGTTTTTGCATCCAGGAATTATTGCACACAGTTTCAGTTAAATTCATATGGAACCTTTTGTCAAACAGCTGGTCTGGTTCTGATAAATCATTGCTCTGTCATGTCCTAGAAGGCAGAAATAATGGTGTGAAAGCACTAAATACCCCTTGGTGTCTTTATATACACCCTAAGTACCCTTCCTGCCAATTTGGAATCTGGTAAGCACTTCTAGCAAAAGAAGTAAAAAACGGAAATCAATGTGCAGGGACACTAGAATTGGACAAGTGCCAAACTCCACAATCATTGGGTCAAGGTGACCTGAAAAGTAGGTCACCAAGTAGTTTTATGACAATGCACAAGTGTAATTTTGATCTGGAGGCTCAATTCTTTCAATCACTGATGTCCAAGGTACACCCTGCCATTAAAATTACCTCTTTCAACTTTACAAGACTGACGACCTTACAAAAATAGGTCAAAGTCACTGATATTACATAACATATTATCATTGGACATGATCTACAGATCATATAATTTTGGCATGTCTAATTCAATTATTTTCAACATATATCTTTCAACACATTTTAACTCATAACTTGTCAAAGTATAGGTTGTGTCACAAAGATGCCAGGCTTTTCGCAAGATTTTCATGTTTTGACCTAAATATTACATAATGCTGCAGATGGCATCACCCAATATCAAACAAAATTGTTTACTCTTTATTAGTCCTGAAACCTACATGGGGCTAACTCGAAAAGTGTGGATTGTATCACTTCACAGGCAAAAAATTCACAGAAGCAAGGATGGACAGACATGTGTGACCATATGAGCTCTGCATCCTTTGGTCACCAGAGCTAAAAACAGGTCAAGCATGGTCTTGACTTTCAATATGATTCTGAAACACTCCAAGATGTTTAGCTTACACAAAATTCAGACGGCTAGCGGCATTTGTCAAATGAGCTAGGGTGGTATTGTCAATCAGTGACCCATATTCTCTGAAAAAAAAAGTCAAATATAGAGATGTGACCTTGATGTTCAATATACTTTTCAAATACTCAGGGCTAGACACTTGCCTCATGCAAAATTCAGATGCTGGTTGTACCCATTCAAGAGTTACGGTGGTAAACAGATTGTTGTTGACCTTAGACCAATGAAAAATAGGTCACATACAAAGCTATGACCTTGACCTTCAATAGGCTTCAGAAACACTCCTAGATGCTTGACTCAAAAGAAATTCAGGGGGCAACTTAAACAGCTGCAATGTGTGATGTTGGTTTGCACATTATCCTATAAAAATTGGGTCAAGTCAAGAGCTATGACCTTGACCTTCTATAAGCTTCTGAAACACTACATTAAAACCTCTATACAATGGACACCCTTGGGACCTGTGAAAAGTGCCCACTGCAGTACCATAACCTTGAGCAAATCACTCAGGTAGCACTCAACCACATACTTATTGTTTCAGACAAGTCGGCTGTTAAGTCTCTCCTCTTTGATAACTTAATCCTTGTGTCAGTCCACACAGGTCAAAGCTGTCAAGAGAATCAATACTGGATTAAAAAACTGTTGTGCTTTGAATATATAATGTACATGCTGGCTTGCCCACACTGCACTGTTTGACGTAGTAAGGAAATTACACTACCTGTGGGGTGAAGAACCTGGCTATTTCAAGGGGATGAGCACTGGTGCACAGATGACAGTTAGAGACAAAAACAATCTGAATACATGTACTGATTACCTTTTTTGTTAAAAAAAAAAAAAACAAACAAACAAAAGAACAAGTGCCCACTGTAGCAGATTTTGGTACATACAATTAAGGTGCCCACTGCCCATAGCAGGGAGATGCCAACTGCAGAGAGGTTCCATTAACATGTAGGTAATAGAAAAAAATCAAATGCAACCGAAGAAAAGTGCCCATTGTACTAAAGGAGGTGCCCACTGCAGAGAGGTGCCTGCTAATGGGGGGTTTACTGTATACATATACAGGATGTCTGGTTCACATTCAAGCTGACCAGCCGCTTCAATTCAAGAGTTCGAGTGGCAACATACAATGAATGGACAGAAAGATAAATGCATAGATGCACAGATGGACAGACAGACCTGATGGAAATCACAATGCCCCCTTAGGCTAACTTAGACCAAGAGATAAAAATGTAAGGGGCACTAGCCAGGTTCAAGTACTGTACCTTTCCACATTTTTTTTAATCTCCTCTCAGTCTCAAATTCACAAAACTTGAAAGAATAACTTATATTTCTAATGGAAATTATGAGGCCTTTCTTCATGTAGATCATATGGCTCCCATCATCTGATGTATTGTACATGTACATGTATGTATATAGAACACTCAAAATCTGTCACATTTTTCCAAAGTGTTTTGTACATATCTCAATATGGAAACTACTGAAATTGATGTGGTCATTTGGTGTTAAATTTATCCACATGCTTCTCATGAAAGAGAGAATTAGTGACTCACTCTCCCGCCATGAGAGATTTTATTTATTCTATGCTTAATTGGGTATTTACCCACCAAAATATGGCATAGGCCTACTTTAAATGCCAATCAGATCTATGTGCCATGTTTGTTTATGGTCTTCTCAATAGGGGAGAGCAAGAACAGAAGCTTCTATTGCTCTCCTGTAGAGAGCATTTCAGTCATTCAGAGTCACTCAATACTTTCCATTGTAATTAGCAACTTTAAAATAACTTTAAAACCACTCTTTGCAGAAACAGCAAAATTGTGTGGTAAAATAAGATGTACATAGCTGAAATGTTCACATAAATTTGAAATTAATGAAGCTTTAAAAGTACTCTTTTAATTTGATGGCAATTTAACATAAAACCCCAATGGGAATACACATCTCTATCCCTGGGGAATTCTGTGTATTGGATTGTGGATATCAAGGTCGGACAGGTGACCTTTGAACATCACTTGTCCAGTGGACAACAAAATTTTGGATCGTAAATAATTTATTAAAGTCAAACTGCCTGAGCCAGTGACAAAAGTGAACAAGTTAGCTAGCTGGCGTACCATGGGGCTGACTCGACCCCTGCTGTGGTCTGTAGGGCCTGTATTTTTCCGTTTCAAAATGAGTGTTTTTCCGTTTTGGGAAACTACAAATTCCGTTTCACTAATTCTAGGGCACGATTTTAGCACTGGTCAATAAAAAAGGAAAAACAGTTGATCTTATCGCCTCTGGAAAATGTTGATCCATCGACGAACGGCAAAGTGACTCCATATTGTTTACTATGTACGTTGACAGCCTCCACCTACAGATGGCGCTATTATCATTGTACCTCTGTTGCACGTTATATCTATATGCCATGCAAATGAATGGATATGGTAGCAATGGGGGTCTATAGCGTGCAGGTGCCCGGCCTGTCGTTAAATTTGCTCCAGTGGTATCGATAACGCCGCCGACTCGTCAAATTTGGATCCAAGTCCGTGTGTTTTGCTTTATGCGATGACATATGTGGTGATTTTGAATTATTTGAGAGGCAAAATTCACAAATTCCGCTTAATTTCCGTGGCATTTGCCGATTTCCATTCCAAATCATAAATTCCGTTTGAGATCATAGATTCCGTGAATTCCGTCCGTTTTCCGCGATCGCGGAAAAGTACTGGCCCTAGGTCTGGTTGTACTATATCAACATGTTTCATTGATTGTTGAAAATCAAGCAGGCTTCTACAATTCCTATGATCCTACTGTCCCACACAAATGACTTTTGAACATCACTTGTCCAGTGGACAACCAAATTTCTGATTGTAAACAAGAATTTATTAAAGTCCAACTTCCTGGAATACTGACTGAGCCAGTGAGAAAAATGAACAATTTAGCTTGCGTACCATAGGGCTGGGCTGAAGGTGTTGCGTTGGGACGCACTGAAGGTGTCCACAAACAATAGCAACCTGTGGTTCGTTTCAAATAAATATATCTTTATAGGTTCATAAACTATTTCCAAGAAATATCAGCATATGGGATTCAGTACTGATTGAGACAAGTCCTCCTTCTGGGTGATTTATTGCAATGCATGATCTATGTTTTTAGAGGGACAAGTGAATTTTGAGATGGACAAGTGGAAATTCAGAGATTCTGGAAAAAAATTGTAGAAGCCTTGTCAAGGTTGGTACTCTTTGGTAGCCTTTTGTATTTCATAGCACTTAACTTGTGAGGTAAGGAATTTTCACAAGCATGCAGGCAATGTTAGTAGGCAGATAAACCTGGACATTGAAAAATTTAGCAGATGGCATCAGCAAACAAGCTTATCTGCCCATAACGTTGAGACCGTGTGGTTCTGTAGTACATAATTGACGGATCCAGTAATTTTCTTTCTCAAGTCTCAATCTATACTTTAAAAGTCTTGGTTAATGTTGGTGGTGTGCAGATGTGTTCCAGTATTTGAATTTTCAAATCTGGACTACTGTCTTAATAGCAAATGCCTCACATACAAGTGGACGTGCGCATTTCCCATTTTCAGCCATATGATATGTGTCAAAGGTTGCTGGTTCAAGACATGGCTGCAACATGGTTGAAACATGAAAAAACAAAATTTGATATCAATTCCCAAAAATATGCATAAAGCAGTTAATTCTCCTTATTATAGTGTTCAAGGAGTTCATGCTGCAGTTCTTGGTCTTGTTCTGGACTTCTTTCATTTCTTTAGGTTTCCTTTTTTTCATAGTTTTTTGTTTCCTGTTTTATATTGAAAACTTGGGTCCTTAACAATGCAACCCAACACCAGTTCTGTCATTTCTGACCTACACTTCATCAAGTTTATGCAGTATGGAAGCAAAATTCATGTGTTTATTTTCACCATATGGTGTCAATGGTACAGAATTTTAATTTTCATCCTACTGTGATTCTAAAAAGCAATTTTGTGTTATTAAGAGCTCATGGTTACATCTTTTTTCATTAAAATTGTCTGTCCACAAAAACCAGCATAACTTGATATTATCAAGTTATGTTGAAAGGTGTGAAGAAGGTAACCTGATTCAGTGTCAATCTCAGTTGTCAAGACACAATATTGTTTATGTACATGAGGTCTTTCAAGGTACATGTATTCACAAAGCTGCTGAATTTTATACATCATGTACACAAAACTTGGCCTAAATTACTGCTTTCTGGTGACTGCAAAATGTTCATTATCTGGAGAAAAAAATGTATATTTTATCTGCACAATAAACTCACAAGGAAAATATTTTCTCTATAGGGTAGTTTCACAGCATAGTGAAAAATAGCAGTTTCAAAGAATTCTCCGCCTCATTTACCTCTTTACAAATTGCAGGAATGAAAGAATGAAAACCATTCCATGATTAAGGGATCACATTAAAATAATACTTTCTAAAATTCTGAGAAATACTCAGAATATGGGAATGGGATCAAATGCATAATCATAATGCCATACTTTGGGAGAGAGACAATAAAAACTAGAACAGACTGATTTTCCAACAGAAAATCAAATGTCTCCCGGTGGAACACTTACATCTCTGAATAAGCTACAGGTGATAACAAATTACAAACGACCAAATTTGCTTGAAAATTACAATCCTATTTTAGCTCTCACCTAGATACATTACTCTAGCAATTTTCATCAAGTTCTTCAAGACTTATTGCAGAAAAATCAATTTCACATAAATGACCCTGTGACCTTGAAAATGAGGTCAAGGTCACCCAAATACAATCCCAACCTAGGTCTTGCCTAGATACATAATCCTACCAAGTTTCATCAAATTCCATCAAGTTCTTCAAGACTTATCGAACGGAAACCAATTTCACATAAGTGACCCTGTGACCTTGAGAATTCGCTCAAGGTCACCCAAATACAATCCCAACCTAGGTCTTGCCTAGATACATGATCCTAACTAGTTTCATCAAATTCCATCAAGTTCTTCATGACTTATCGAACGGAAACCAATTTCACATAAGTAACCCTGTGACCTTGAAAATTAGGTCAAGGTCATCCAAATACAATTCCAACCTAGGTCTTGCCTAGATACATAATCCTACTAAGTTTCATCAAATTTCATCAAGTTCTTCATGACTTATCGAACAGAAACCAAGTGTTGAAAAACCTGAACAAGAAGAAGAAGAAGGTGAAGCGGAAGAAACGGGCACTAAACCAGTATGTCCCCCGGCTTCCACCGGGAGACATAATTGATATTTTCTGGTTTTATTATGTTTCTCCATGCAAAATCTAGCAACAAACATCACAATTTTCAGCTGATAGATTAATCTCACTTTGCATGGCCTACATTACCAGTTCAGAAAAAGGTGACAGTGAATGAGCATGTACAGACATAAGATCACATTTATAAATCCTTACTTTTTTAAAAATTTGTATTTTTGGGGTCCAGGCCTTTGCAATTTTCTTCATCTTCTGTAGTCCTGAGGGCTACTAGTTTTAGGATAGTACTAGTCCTCCATTCAAACTTACTTTTCCATCTATGCAAATCCCATCTAGAAAACCAAAATTTTTCGTTGTCCCCAGGACTAGTACTTTGAGATTGTAACATGCCCTGATTGAAATTTGACTTGTCCTGGGCTAGTGGACATGCAAACTGCAGAGCCCTGGGGTCTAAAAAATTGATAAATTCAAATTTCAACATTTGGCAAACAGCATTTAACAAACATGCACATATATGTCACAAAGACAAGCATAAACCTATTCAAAAATCCCCCTATATCATTTTTGGCAATCGAAATGTGAAGCAATACTTGGATGCTACAGTGCAGCTAAACACTGGTGTATGAACTACGCTCTGGCCAGTGTCATGTCATTGTACTTGCTCAGCATACAGTTCTCACCTGTCCTAACAGACAGTACACCTGCATGCCTGCCAATAAAGTAACTACAGGCAACTTGACTCAGCTAAATATATCCAAAACAAAGCTACAGCATGCTGAATATACATTATTTTTTCTATAACAGCCTATCTTCATTGGGATACACAACCAGCCAATTGCAGCTCTGTGGTCTATAATCTATAAACAATGCTATTTGCAACAGATTTTTTTCTCTTTGTTCACTGTATAACCTTGTGCATTTTTAATTCTGTAGTTCTAATTATTTGAGTGTCAGTATGTTCCGTATATATTGTACAGATAGTACAATTACCATAGGATATTTCACCATTTGCGGATCAATAATTTTTGTGATCGTGTAGATGAATGTGCAGTATTTGAACTTCCCAACGATTTTTACATTGATGAGACTGAAATGGGAAACAAACGTCTTCTGTTACAAATTTTAATTTCAAGTGTACATTATTTTGTGCATGTCACATACTTGCATCCTTGCATCTGTAAAAGTCAAAAGTGAAAAATACTGGGCCGGGCTGCACTTAACTGTGACCCTAGCAGCCTTGTGTCCTGTGCCCTGAGAGAATACTATACACTAATACAAAATAACAACAGCTGCTGGTTATATAATTTGAAAATCATTTTTAATCACTTTGAAATTAACTCCTTTTGGGAAAATCCTATGGACAGATGCACTGTGAAGAACATACAACTGCTACAGAATAAAACACAAAGCACTTATGAGTGATGAGAAAGACTAGTTAAACTACATACAGGGTGATGACCATAAACATGATAACTCATACAAACTCAGAACTTAATGTACTGGATAACTTCAATAGAAAGGACATCTAAATATGAATCTACCATTACCATTCGGCTTATTACAGAAAAGGAAAATTTTTACAAAGATAAGAATTGTGTATGACCTAAAGCTAGAAAAGGTGGAGACTGGATGCTACAATAGAATCCCCCTTGAAGACCGAACTTGCCCTACCTACGCAGAAACTGAAGATGAAACACACTCCATGCTAAATTGTACTGAAAATCAACACTTGCACAACCAACTTGTAAACACCTGATCAATTACATATTTGTACACAAATCTCCAAGAAACAAATTCACTTTCCTAATGACTGCATGGCGACCACTTTGTGATAGAAGATGTGACAAAATTCATTAAATCTATCCTTTAGAAAGGACCGTTTAGAAACCCAGTAAATAGACTATAACTCAAATACACCCAATACGCAGGACTACTGGTGCCCCAGTGGCTACTAGGTGTTAATCATCTTGTATTTTGTAAATGGTATGATGCAATGCAGTGGACTTTTTTTTTTAATGCTACAATAGTCCAATCTTGGTTGCTGTTGTGATGGCTTTCTTCTTTTAGTTGTTCTTTCTTTTACTATTGTATTGCAATTTATATGTCACACCACAGTCCATACTGTATGACACTGAAGGTTACTCAGTGTATGTACAATAAAGGCTAAAGCGTATTTGACTATTGTATCTGTATTGTCTAATGAATTTGCATTTGGGAACATGATCAGTACTATTTGTACCTTAGGCCTAGCCCAGGTATCATTATACATGTGTGCTTACTATCGACCATTTTAAGCAATATCCACAGGATCCGTTTTCATTCAATAAAGCTCTCTCAAATCTTATCTTATCAAATGTATTTTCCAGGCATGGAGCTTTGTCTTTGACAGATGAAAAAATATGTCATATATGAGACAATAAATTATTGACTAATGTCAATATTTGCAATCAGACTTCTTTTTTAAATTATATCGTGTTTGTAAATTTCTCTGCATCATTTTCTTTGTATGCAAACTCTTTCCTAAATGTTTAATAAACCTAAGTAGCAACCGGTATGATTTGTTTTCGTTTGTGATTTCTGAGCGCATCCTCCCACCTGCTCAGGCGGACCGCCACATCAATAGATTGACAACAAACACTGCTCACCTGATACGTTACAGAAATCGGCTCTGAATCATCGAGGAAACGTATCGTGCAAGAATAGTGTATATCCTCGTAGTTCTTATTGTTTCGCTTTCCAAATTTGTTCTTGAACATAGACATAGTGATTGGTATAACGTCTTCGTCCCATGAACAACAAAATCAGAGATCCTCTGCAGATGCTGTCTGAGTTCGCGAGCAGGAGGTTGTAAGATGGAGGTGTTGTACTCTCGACCAACTAGATGTACTACAGAATTAACAGCAACATCAACCATAAAGTGGATGACTTATTTAAGATAATTTTAATGACGCATAAATAATGAATCATCATTAATTCTGACAAGCAACCGAAAAATTCTCGAAGATTTTTTAATTGGTGCGAGAGTAAAATGGTGCCGGCACAGTTGGCAACCTCGTTTTGGGATCGAGGACAGCCACCACCTGTGAACTGGTGCACAGACAGGCAGTTTCGCTTGTAGTGTCGATATCCATGATGGTAATTTCGCATACTCCTATTTAGGCCAGCACATGAATAGTGCATTAGAACTTCAACAAAAGGGGCATTTTTACTATAACAGTCGTACTTGCGCCCATTTTGCCGTGATGTCAAAATCATAGGTTTAAAATGCCACCTGACGGCAAGTTATGGAACAAAATATTTTGTCAATATTATCCAGCCTTCCAAAAATATTTGCGTAACATGGATTCAGAAAATTGCTGCAGTTTAATGATCGAGTATGTTTAATTAATTCCGTGATTAGGTTTGTATTGAAGAATTGTATATTAAAGCCTTCAGGCAGTAGGATTTACCCAAAATTTTAAATTGTTGGTACCATCTAATGTTATTTACAATAATACATGTAGGCTAAGCTTCATTAGTTTTAGATGACCTGAGACTAATTTATGAAGCTTAGCCTACATGTAAATAAGCCAGGCCTAGGGTAAGGACAGACACAACATTTTCAGACTATCAGTGTTGCCAACCCTCCTGGATTACCCAGGAGACTCCCAAAATTTTGTGCTGACAATTCTTGGAAAAAGTGGACATTTTTGGCAACTTTTTAGCCACCTCCTTGAATTTCAGCAATGTTTTCCTTCCCTATTTCATATGAATCTATCAATTAATCTCCCAGAATTTTACATGTAGTACACAGATCAAACAAGGGCCAATGCTTTCCTGTTTTTTTCAAAACCAAAATGGAATTGTGCCTTTTTTTCACACGTGAAATGGAATATGGTATTTTTTATTCAATAAATTATTTATAAATGTATAGCAGTGAAACAGAATTTTGAAATTTTTGCTGATGAAATGGAACTCCTTTTTTTTTTTTTGAAACAGAAAATCATTGGGTCTATCAGAAAAACACAAAAAGAGCATTCAGACCTGTTTGAATTTTTGTCTCGCCAGCATAAGCTGTTGGCAAGACTAAGCACTCACTTTGCAGAGGTCCTTCCGTCCGTCAGTCCTTCCGTTCATCAAAAAAAAAAAATCGGAGTGGCACTATTTCACTGCACTGGGTAGGGCTTTCATACTTGGGTAAATGATTTAGAATGATGGTCACTACAGATTTGTACCATCACTGTCATTCTTCATTGGTTACATCATGCTTGAATGAACATTGTAGAAAAACTCCGGAGTGGCATTATTTCACTAACTATGCTGGGTAGGGCTTTCATACTTGGGTAAATGATTTATAATAATGGTCACTACAGATTTGTACCATCACTGTCATACTTCATTGGTTAAATCTGTGTGTCTGCCCATTGTTGGGTTTGAAATTTATGAATAGAGGTCATGTTTTTCAACATAAGTGTAACATACTAGAGACGTCTGTCACGGAGGGGCATTATTTCACCAGCTACACTGGGTAGGACTTTCATACTTAGGTAAATGATTTATAATGATGATCACTACAGATTTATGCCATTACTGGCCTATTTCATTGGTAATATATCATGCTTGAATGAGCATTGTAGAAAAACTTTAAAGTGGCATTATGTCAGTAACTACACTGGGTAGGGCTTTCATAGTTGGGTAAAATGATTGATAGTGATGGTTACTACAGATTTGTACCATCACTGTCACACTTCATTGGTTACATCATACTTAAATGAGCATTGTAGAAAAAGTTTGCAGTGGCTTGAACTATGCTGGCGAGACATTCATGCCCCTCGGCCATGGCTCTGGATGTTCTATGTTTTGTCTGTCAACACTTATGAAAAAAAATAAAGGTCTCAGATATCATGGACAGTGTTGCCAACCTGAAAAACTTAAAATCAGGGATATGGAAAGTAAAATTCAGGGAGCTTGATATGAGATGTAGATGGAAAATATTCATAAAATTCAGAGAAGTGGCTAAAAATTGTGAAAAAAATACACATTTTAAAGAATTACCAGCATCAAATTCCAGGAAGGTTGGCAACACTGCATGGGTTTTTCTCCCACAGTTTGCATGGTTTGACCAAGCAGCAGGCTGTTTGAGGTGGGAAACGCATGCTTTTGGAACTCCGAGCCATGAACTTCGCTGATACATAGATCCAAATATCATTATAATCCATATTAAAGACAATTTCCTGTGGTACAAGTAGTAAAAATGTCAAAAAAAATTAAATTTAATTTTTTTTTTTTTTTTATTTAAACTTGGGTATGGTCTTGTAAAGCTTTTGGTCCATGCATGCACAGGTCATATATGTATGCACTTTAAATACACAAGTTCTTTGATTAAAGTGTTCAAGAGAAATCCAGAAAAAAAATGAATATTTAATATTAAAATTTTATATATTTAAATATTTTTAAATATTTTAATTTGGTATAGAACATGATCTATTTGTAAGTTGTTTTTTTATATGCATACTTGCAAGTATTGTTCAAGGATGCATTTAATAGACAAATTCTTGTGATACAGGAACTGAAGAAATCAAAACATTTAAATTTAGATTCTGAAATTTGAAATTTTAAAATTTAAGACCTGAAGATACCAATATTTGTAAAACTATTTTACTGTTGGAAAAGGGAGATTGCAAAAATATTGGCAAGGGACATGCTAGTATTGTATAGCACATTTATCATTGGCTAAACACATGGAAACATGTTTTGTGCTAGAATGTGTGAAGAAGACACAGTTTTCAAGTAATATTTAAAAGGTGAATGGTATCATAATTTGACCTTGATTAAATGCTCCTATTAGAAACCATAACGAGGGGCACAGACACAGTAAACAGCGAGCTCAGGTTTTGTTTTGACATAAACTGGTTCAGATGAGCAAGTGTTGTGACAAGACCAAGGGTTTTGTATTAGATACAGCATGGAATGATGTCATATCGATAATGGCATACATTCACACTCTGCTCTCCAGAGATGCTTGTCTGGATTTTAAGATATTTTGAAACATTTAGAGTGTAACTAAAAGGAACATTACTTTAAACTGTACCAGTAGGCCTCCTTGTATTAACTACTGTATTAGCACAAATATTCCAGAGCATGAAATTTCCTGGTTTGATTTAAAATAAAAAATTTGCAGTTTTTACTTTCCTGAATCATCAATCAGATGAACATTTTTTAAAACTTAAGTTTACTCAAACATTAGAGCTGGTACCATACTTTAATAGCCTTATTAATCAGAAGGGACCTACCGGTAATGTAAGTTGCCTTTATGCCATGGGAAAATTTCCTAGTTTTTATATTAAAGAATGGTGCTCCTCAGGAAAAATTCAGAAAATTAAATACCTGTGGAGGCAGGTGGTGCAAGAAAATATATAATGAGGCTGTTACAGAGCAGACAACATGGGTCAAAGACATTGATAAGTTAGCAAAAGCTATAAACTGAAAGGTTATAATGAGGTTGAGGATTGGAAAACATAGGGAATGTAGTGACAAGGAGAAGGAAGACTAGAAAAAAGTACACGAAAGGTATACAAGGTTTTAGAGATGCTGTAGAAAACTACAATGCTGGGATGGAGGGAAGGGATCCAAACTTCTGTTTCAGAGTGAGACAAAAGTTCTCAATTTAGAAAAGTGAAGACAGAAATGGACTGCAGGTAGCAATGATAAGTGTAGAATGTGTTCCCAGGAGATGGGTGAGACGGTGGACCATTAGTTGATATGGTGTGATTTATACACAGAAATCAGAGAAAATATGTTTAGGAAATGACAGAATGAGGACCATAGCTGTAAAGGCTTAGGGGAAGTGTGGCACTTAGGAGAAGAAGAGCGTGTGGCATGGATTTCAGGTATGACAGGGGGTTCCCCAGGAGGAAAGAAAAGAGTCCGAACAGCACAGGACTTTCTGGTAGGGTGCTGGGAGAAAAGAAGTGGAATGTCAGAATTAGAAGAGAACAGAATTAACATGAGTGACAGGTTTTTGGGAAAGAAAGGGAAAGATGGTAGCCCTTACCAAGCCACCTTTTGGCTCTTTGTCCAGATTTGTTGTTTTTCTTCAATAGCTTTAAAAGTTATTACAGAATTTGAACAAACTGACCACATATGAAAAGCTGGATGCAGCACATTTTGTGCGTCCTGCATAAAGCTGGATGCAGCACATTTTGTGCGTCCTGCATCCAGCTATTCATATGTAGTCAGTTTGTTCAAATTGTGTAATAACTTTTCAAGTTGTTGAAGAAAAACAACAAATCTGGACAAAGAGTAATTTTTTAATCGGAGTTAAAGGTGAAGGGTATTTGAGCAATTGCAATTTAGAGGTCAATATGTGAAGATTTTGTGAATGCTCTACCATCTGTAATTTTTAGTGAGTCATTATGAAATTTAGCAAGATTCTGGAAGTCAAAATTCTTGATTGATAGAAATACTAGTAGTGCCACTAATGGTTTGATGGAAATTATGAACCAAAATATAATGAGCAAGATGAAAGTGAACACCTCAAAAAATAATTAAGCTAGACATTCCAAATTGATAGGTTATAAAGGTTATGTCCAGCACTATTATATTGTGGACTGTGGATGACTGTGACCTAGTATTTATAGGTCACCAGACTTGTAAAGTTGAGAGAAATGATCTGGTGATGGTAGAGCATAGCTTGGACTTCTGTCCTCCAGATCAATATTTCACTTGAACTTTGCATTCCCAATCAAATGATAAACACATTAGTTTGCCTAGCTTGCTCTTGTTTTGTTGTTTTTATTATTATTATCATCATCATTGTTATTATTACTACTGTACCACCAAACACAAGCCTAACACTACAAACTCTACCTCTGTTACAGGTTGCCATGAACGTTCCTACTCTGGGCTGAAAAATTAAAGCCGTATTGGAAAGTGCTGTCATTGTTTTCTGTTAAATGTTCAGAAGTTGGTCATCAGAAGACTTGGTACATGGATCAGTATGATATTTGTTATTATGGGAGTATGTGGAAGTGGCAAGTGAGTTTTTTGGGGGTTAATTGGTACAACCCTTATACAGTAAAACCTTGTGGATCCCTCTGTAATGCAGACACCTGTAGAATGTGAACAGTTATGTCCGGGACCGAAGTCAATTTTCTTATTAAAAACGCCTGTCTATAGTGGACACCTGCCAACTTTGGACACTTTTTGACTGTCCCAAAGGTGTCCACAATAGACAGGTTTCTCTGTACATGTATATAGCATAAAGCTATCCAAGATCAACAAAGAAAGGTGTTTCCTTTTTTTTTTTTCAAATTCTGAAAGGAAAACACTATAAAGTTTATTGGTTGGTTCTCAGGTATATGTAACTGTTGCACACATTTATAATTATCTTGTGCATGTCATCTAAATGGATTGCATGGAAATCTAGTATTCTTGAGATAAACATAATCTAGAAACTGGAATTTCATGTTGGCTGTGAGGATTTTATTATTGGTCTTCTATGTACGGTGGTGAACTTTTACCATTTCTTAATGTATCTTGTGCTGATGATGTTCTCTGTTGTTTGATCTAAAGTGAATAGACCATGGGTCTGACCTGTAGCACAAGAGAAAGGCGCATCATGTACAGTGCATGTACCAACAGCACCTTATTTTCCTGTGGAAAACCAGGGTCAAGTAGAATTTCCAGTGCTTCCAAGTGGTTCTGTATCGAAATCTGGAGGAAATTCAAGGAAAATGCTCCAATTTCAGTAGATTCTAAAAGTTCCATTTTCAAAATTTGACAGCCTCTAATATTTTACAACTTCTAAACATGAAAACTTCCGTAGCTCTACTGACAAATGAGTAGTTTGGGAACCTCTGAATTCTGAAGACATTAGAAACATTGGACAAGTATTGATTAGAGTAGACAAACAATGTGCCAAAATGCATGACTGGTTTTGTTCTTTGCTGGACGCATTAACTAGAGGCTTGTGAGTTCTGTTTTTAACCCTTGAGTTAACATAGGTATTTATGTTTACTGTGTACACATACATGGAGTTGGTCTCTGTCTCAACTCTCTGATCTAGCTGTGATTGAACAAAAAGATGAATGCTGCATTAGATATGTTGACCACTGAAAGGGCAGGACACATTGCTATGGGTACAGACAATATGCAGTAACTCTGTTTTGATGTAAATCTTATGACATCAGTTATTTTAGCTTCCAGTCTACTAGACAGCAGAGCTGAATTAAATTGTGATGCCAGTTGTTACATATGTACTAGATAGAAGTTTTCCTGTGTAACCCTTAGGATGAGAGCATCTCTTCACTTCAGTATGAACCATGTCCGCATCATAAACTCAGCTTGTTTATGATCTATTATTTATAGCAAGATTGCTATAAATGTAAATGGATAGCCAGAGTGAGTCTGCATCATTCTAATCGTATATCATTAAGTTGATCTACAAGGTACAGTTGTTAAAGATGGCAGGACCACAACAAATACAGAATTTCACATGGCCGTGTCATGGGGAATGGATTTATACAGCACGAGTTTTAAAACCGTTCACTGTGAGACTTTGGCAAGCAGTGAACGGTTTGAAACGAGTGCTGTCTAAATCCATTCCCCATGACACTGCCATGTGGAATTTTGTTTCTCCCACAGAGCATTAAATCCTATGTTTTTGTCAAAAACCTACTTGGTTTAGCATGCTTGCAGCAGCCGTTTCGACTCCATTTTGTTCACTTTCAACATTGCTTTGCTTAGGTACGTCACTCAAGAAAGAACTTTCTGTTACTCTTTTCTATCTTACGTAATCTGATTGACTTACAAAGAAAACAAGAAGCAATAGGATTATCTCTTTTATTTCATTTTGGTCGTAAAATTGTTCCACACTTATGTTGGGAAGGATTGTGTTTCCGCGTGGGTAACTATGGGAGAACATAAGTTTCGATAAGATTAAGCAAGTGAGACCCTCCATCTGATGACATAATTAGAGGAATGGTTACAAGCGATCCAGACTCCAATTTAAACCTGGTTTGATCTTCTATTGTTAGTCATGGGATGTCTGAGGGGATGAACCACTTTTCCTATTATTTGTTACTGGACCCAGCAAATATATGCATCCATCATTTTGGTGTGCCTTATGAAGTCTATGCCACCTGCATGGCAATAGGGCCATGATCACCAGAATGGCTCATTGTGAAGAGTGCTACGTGAAATGTAAACAAGACTTGAGTGGTTCTAAGTCTAGCCAGATTACACACCCAGCATGTGGCTCCTTACAGTTGCAGGTCAGTGACTGCACTGGAGCTTTGGTTGCATGGGCAAATGACTTTATTAAATAATTTTTTTTTTTAAATAAAATAATGAATAAATATAGGATCTCACATGGGTGGGGTGAAATACTGTATTTTTCTGTAATGAAAGAGCACATTTGTCAGTAACATTAACAAGTGACCACAGGTCAGGAGTGAATGTTACCAACAGATGTGCTCTCAAGTGACAGAACACACCATATTTCACTCCTACACATCAGATTCTGTCCCATGTTCAACTGGGTATTCACCGCAAAAACTATGCCATCAGGCCTACATTCAATGCCGATCTGGCAGATGTGCTTTGTTTATGTTGGCCTAAGTCATCGCCACTCACATTTGATTTTAATGCACAATGTCACCGTTGGCACATCACAATTTAATTGTAACATTGTCTCAGTCATGTGATTAGATTGATGGAATATAGTTTTTGGTTTTAATGCCCCCCCCCCAAAAAAAATAAAATAAAATAACTACCCAACATGAAAGAAAATGAGTAAATAAAGGAATAAAGTGAAATTTGAAAACTTATAACTTGAATTAGATCATGTACGTCTTAGAAAGAAAAGAGACTGATATTTAGTGGTTATCCTGGGCTGGTAAATATCTTTTGCCAGATATACATGTAACCTAGACTATGCCAGATCATAGAGAGTCCATAACTTGACATGTTTATTTAACTTGCCCATAGATGTACATGGAAATGTTTTGAATAAAACTTTAGGGAGGGACAAAATTGTTTATTTTGTTAAACGCATAAACAATGTACAGGTAGTTTCTATATAAATTTTAATGCAATTTTGAATTTGATTCCAGGTCAACCATTGCAAAGTTTCTTGCAGAGCAAGTGAGTCATTGTATCCCTTTCTTCAAGATTTTCATTTAATTTCAATGATTGTCATAGATTTTTCTGCATATTCAAGTGACACTTAATCAGGATTGCATTTTAAATGTTTCCAAAAAAGGGGACTTTCATTTAAATACAGGTATACCAGGTCCAAACTTTATGGTTTTTCAGTTTGCTGAGCTGTATTATTCATAGAGTTCTGAGAGCTCAGAAAATATTCAGAATGTGAAACTGAGTGTCTCAATGTCTGACATATGTTGTGAATTTAGAGAATCTTACATGGCTGTCTGAGAGTGAGTTACTATTTTTCTCTAACAAGAGGTCAGAGGTGGGGGGAAATCTTGAGTCACCACAGGTCACCAGTGAATTTCCCCACCAACAATGATCCTGAGTGAGAAAAAATAATAAGTCACTCTGCAGCCATGTAAGATTATATTGTTTAATATAATTGTTTATGCTTAATTGGGTATTGATCACAAAAAATATGCCCTACAGGCCTATTCTCAATGCCAATCTGGTGTGCCATGTTTGTTTACCTTCATCATAGTTATTCAACGTCAAGTGCCATGTAAAATCAACCATCCCTTGCACACATTTGATTTTGTCTATATGTGAATGCACTGTGTCACTGATGCAGGTGCATCACAGTTTAGCTGTGACAATATTTAGGTCATGTGATCTACATTGAGTCACTACTTTTGAACATCACTCTAGAAAATGGTAATTCACCCAGAATTTCCTTCCATCACGCTCTCGGCACGATTTTTTTTTTCGTATTTCATACACTAAAATTGTGATTTAGCTGAGCATACTTTGGAACTTTCAAGCACGTGACCGTTTCCCAAAAAATTGTATCAAAGTAAGTTAAAAAATTCATTATCATATCAAATCTTGGTACCAGTAATAACATATTCCATACAGCCTCAACAATATTATATTGTTACGAGAATGATACTTCTTTTCTGTATTGGATGGAAGTTTTCGTGGGATGGACGTAAATTCTTGATGCTTTTCAGTTGCTTAAACCAAGTAGGTATTTCAATATGAATTCCCAAATGTATAATTTGAGGATCATAACCACATGGTGGTAATGAACAAAACAAATCAAAGAGCAACATTTGCAGCCTACATGACAGAGGTAAGATTCAATGTGCTTAAACCTCTTTCCTGTTTAAAATTTGCAACATACATGTATAACTCTCTGTTCATCACAATATGAATATTTCTGTCCTGTAGATCAGGAACTTGCTCACATGCCACCAAAAAAAAAAAAAAATACAAAAACAAAAAACAAAAGCTTTGAGCTGCAATCAACTGGATCATAGTGCTTTAATTGTCATCTTTAATTTTGAAATTCTAGTAACTTTTACACCATGTGTCAGAATATTTAATTTTCATCCATCGCAAAGTTCCCTGATTTGTATTACCAAAGCTCAGAGGTATTAAGCTAAACCCTCATGTTCTGTGAGAAAACCAAGCATCCAAATGTCACAACTGCTACATCTTTGTGAGAGCTCCTGCATAATCTTCACAGAATTTTTTTTTTTTTTATGTAAGTGTGGAAGGAAGTCCGGATACCTCTTTCTAGTGATTCGGTCCCTTGCGACACTATTCTTTAGGTTTTCAGTGTATTTGTGTAAATGTATGGATGTGAAAATTTATGTTTTTACGATTTGCTTAAAAAATATAGCATAGGAAAACTTCTATTTCCGTCCATCACTTAAACAAGTTTTTTGAATATGGTCCTTCTATGATTGATGTTCCAGCTGAGAGTACCCTATGCAGAGGCAGATGACTTCCATTCTGAATCCAATAAGCAGAAGATGTCACAATGCACACCTTTGACTGACGAGGTGAATTGTTGTTTTTTTTTAATCATTGTAACATCCTTCATAGCAAATGCATGAATAAGTTTTTCTGTGTCAAAAATTGATGGACATTTTATATTGTTAGCTCAACTGACTTGTCAGTAAGCTGAACTTACAGCGTGTACAGAATAGTTCAGTATTCTGTAGCCCATCTGTTGGTCATCTGTCCACAATTAAAATTTGTGACTTCACCAAAGCTGTGACCCAAATCCACATCTAACTTGGTATCAGTGTACCTGTGGTGGATCTGTACCAAGCTTTTCAAACAGACTCATTCCTGTGATTTCTGTTCTGGGTTTTTTTTTTTTTTTTTTTTTTTTTTTTTTTTGTTTTTTTTTGTTTGTTTTTTTTTTACTTTTATGACCAATATTAAACAAAAAATTGTCTCCAAAACTGCTGAGCCAGTTACTTTTGAAATTGAATAGATCAGTTCATATAAATGTTCCTGCAGATAACTATATATAGTTCCACTTGATCAATCATTACAAATGCAATTCAATGCAAACAGGCCCAAAACACGCGTCTTTTTGTTTGAAAATGGGATGAAAAAGCAAAAGTAATTTCCATTGCCAATGACATCAGTCATATGACTAATGCATTTGCTCCCATTGGAGTTTCTAATGATGAAAATCACCAGCAACTATGGCAGTTAATAACCAGCCCACTTTTGAAGTTTACAAAGTGTATGCCTGGTTGATGCATGTAGACCCCAACTTCTATGGTTAACAACAGATGCAGTGCCGAACTAGAAAAGAAGATTTGCTTCAAAGCAAATCTGTGTGCCTTTAAAAGTTGTAAATATGGCTAGATGAACATTTCAAAGTCCAAAGACCTTGACCTTTAGAGGTCACATGTAAATTACAAATATACATTTTGCAGTGTTGCAATACCTGCAATTTGAGTTCGACATGACTGAAATTGGATGAAAATTGGCCAAGTCATGGCTAGATGAAAATTTCAAAGGGCCAAATAACCTTGACCTTTGATCTTAAGATGTCACATTTAAAATTCCAAAAATTTGCAGTGCTGCAATAACTACAATTGGAGTCCAACATGATGTAAATTGGATGAAAACTAACACGAGTCAGTCGGTCAGTCAGTAGAGAGACTGAGGTTTCTGCACCATTACTCAAGAAGTTTTTGAGATAAGACTTGGAAAATATTAGGAATTCCTTGACCATGTTCTTAAAATTGAATACGTACCTAAGTTAACTTTACCTGAGTGGTTCTCAGAAAGAAGAGCTACTTTAATTGATAATATTTTCTGTAACTTATTATGCCGTGCCTTCAAAGAAGGCAGGGCATATAGCTTTGCTCATGTCAGTTGGTCAGTCGGTAGAGAGACTGTGGTTTCTGCACTATAACTCAAGAAGTTTTTGAAATAGTAGTTTTATACTGCCCAGGTATATACTCCTATATAAGGGCTATGTGAAGGATAAAGGTGGTTAACCTTTACCCTATTTCCAAGGTCACAGAGGTGATGTTCATGATTCACAGTTCCATACCCAGACATGTATCATCCAGGTTCTCATTGGTTGTTTCAACTTGGGGCTTTGTATCAGAGCCCCAAATTCACAGTCAGACCTTGTCCAGACTTCACATAGTCTCCGTAAGCACAACACAAAAACACAATAGTGTCTTAACATGACTGTATATGGTCTTTATATCAAGTTTTATTTTTTTCAGATTTGTTATATTTAAACTTGTGACGACTTTGTTTTGGTGCTTCTATCTTTGGCTGTCTAGATCTACTGGTGCTAGCCCTCATGACTCTGTCACTGCTACCTGTAGGTTTTTTTGGGTGTCTCTGGGCTTTTGCCTTCCCAGGTGCCTCTGTCTGCTTTGAACTCTCACCCTCTGTTGGTACTCCTGCTTCTTCCTGCTCCATTACAGGCAGGTCTCTGTCCTCATGTAGGCTTTCCTTTTCACTTTGATCAGGTGTATGCTCGCTTTCACTCTCAGGCAACACCTCTGTATCCTTCTCAACTGGTGAGCATGTATCATCTACCTCTTCTTGGGGATCCCCATCTCCTGTCTCTACCTCAATCTGGGGGCAGGTGTCTCTCTTGTGACCTGCCTGTTTACAGGTCGTACAGACCCAGTCATTGGGGCATGTCATTTTTGTATGTCCTTCTTGAAGACACTTAGTGCAAGACAGAGCACCACCTGATTTGTTTTGTCCTCTGTAGTGTACAGTACCTGTATACTGTCCACACTGTATTTTATTGAGTAATCTGTTTCTCTGTCTGTTTCACAAACACTATTCTGCCCCTTGTCTCACAGTTGGTGAGGCGGCCATTAACCCTTAACTTTTCTCTGCTGACAGGTGAGGCCAAAGTTAACCCTGCTTTAATCAGTCCACCTGTTATTACGCTGTCACTGGCTGATAGGGGAACACTATGGATAGTTAGTCTCAAACCTTCCTGTTGTACCCGGAAGGGGTTGATGTCTTTTAGCTCCACTTTAATGCCATTTATAGATATTCCATCCGACAGGAGCTCAGCTCTGGCTGTGTTGTTGTCTGTGTAGAAACGCCACAAGCCTCCTGCCCGTGAGCCACATTACTTAATTTGGTTTCTGTTTAATAATTGCAGATTATTTTTAGCAAGAGCTTTAATTTGTAGATGTTTATAGTCTTCTATTAGGGCTAGATCAGCTGCACAGAAAGCTGATCTTGACCTCTTATTTCCAAGGTAACAGAGGTACTATTGTAAGTTTTGGTTTCCATGCAATAACTATAAAAGTTTTTATGGTAGGGCTTGGTCAGCTTAGAAGATGGATGACCTTGACCAAATTCCCAAGGTCACCACCCAGAGTCCTATTACTAAAATTGGTTTCTGCATGATAACTACAGATGTTTTTGACCTAGGGCTTTTATACTGCACAGAAATATAGTCTAGCTTCTATAAGAGCTAGGTCATGTTCTGAAATGGTTGACCTGGAGTCAATTCCCAAGGTCACAGAGCCACATTACTTAATTTGGTTCCTGTTTGATAATTGCAGAATTTTTTGAGCAAGAGCTTTAATTTGTAGATGTTTATAGTCTTCTATTAGGGCTAGATCAGCTTCAAAGAAGGGTAATCTTGACCTAATTTCCAAGGTCACAAGGCCACTTTAGTGAATTTGGTTTCTACATCCACGTCCCAAGGTCATGACCCATTTAGTTCTATCAACAGGGTAATGAGGGCCAATATAATGCTGGTAGGGATGCATCTATTTTTTACAAGGCTTAGCATGTCTTGTCTCATTGTATAAAGACCTGTCTCACTTGCATTTTATTTACAAGCTTGTCTGATCACCTTCCTTATTTTACTTGTTGAAATCAAAGGCAAAAGTTACAAGATCCAACAAAGTATGTCTGGGTAGAAATGAAAGATGATCGCTCTGTGCAAAATTTGATCATGGAACATAGTAGTATTGGCATTATGTAAGCTTTAAATCCGGACCCTAACCCAAAGATATATTATGATAAACTAGAAAGCATCGTTTATTATGCAAAAAGAAACACAGCCAAAAACTCTTAAATTGACTAAATGCAGGCACACTCTCCATGGATTACAAATGGCATACTCAAGTCTTTAAAGTTTTGTGATAATCTCTACAAACAGTTCAAACATGCTTTTCCAGATATCTAACAGTGCCTCACTCTCAAACAAAGCCTGACAGTTGACGATGAAGTTTTCAACAGAAATATTCAGGCACAAAAGCAAAGGTGACATCATAATCCATTTCATATGTCGTAAGATCAATTCTCAAAATAAATAAAAAACAAAAAAGAATTTCCTGCATTCTTCAAGCTTAACAATACAAAAGTGTTCAATAAAATCAAAATCACTGAACATTTTCACTGTTCCTTTACAAATATAGGTCCCACTTTAGCTGCAAAATTCAATACTACAGCTGTCCCCACTTTTTGTGCTTTTCTTACCCATCTGATAGGTCTTACCATCTCTGTTTTTGCAGGTCTTCATCCCGGATATCATTACAATTATATATGAACTTAACCCAAGTCCAGCACTGGACACGATAGCTTCTCAATGAATTTACATATGATTATCCAAAGAGTCCTATTTAACCTTTTTGCATTAATTGTGTTAAAACTGGAATTTTTCTTGATCAATTGAAATTTGCAAAAGCACTACCCATAGTCAAGAAAGAGGATAAACCCCTGCTAAATAATTACTAACCAATATCTTTTCAGATCTCTCTGTCTTCTCAAAGACCCAAGAAAAAAATTATCTACCATCAATTCTATTCCCATTTCATTTTTTACAAGCTTTTTTTTTTATACAAGCCAACATAGCTTCAAAAATTAACATTTGATTAAGACTGCCTCCATTGAATTTATTGACAGAATTTAAAGTGCTGAACACTGCAAAAATACCTTCAAGTATATACCTTGATTTATCTAAGGCTTGTGACACCCTCAGCCATACTATTATTTTGCATAAGCTCAATTTTTATGGAGTCCATAGTACAGCATCATAACAGTTTAACAGCTATTTAACTGGGAGATCCCAGTATGTTCAGTTTGATGATATCTGTTCTAAACCTTTGCTTTAGAAACAGGTGTGCCTCAGGGATCAATCCTCGGCCTGTGTCTCTCTATTATTTATTGAAAGTCAATGATATTCTGAATGTAAAAGTCTTCAATTTTAATTTGATTATACCCACAACAAACTACTTCAATACTTCACCAATATGAAAACCCTTTCCCCCTTGAATTGACACTTGAGTCAACAACTTTCCTTGGCATGAGTAGGACACTAAGTGCCCAACTCATGCCAAGAAAAGTTGTTGACCTGGGGCATGTGATCTTGATAAGGCTCATCTATAGTTCTCAGTCAAAATTATTTTTCATTACTGTTGAAATTAGTTAGAAACACTGAAGCAGACCACATTGCCCACCAGCTGGCTTTGGCCGGTTTAAGGGGGGAAAGGGTAAATATCACCCCCCTTAACTTAACCCATTCTTACACCACTTAAAAACTGATGTTCTTGGCCCTACAATTCATTTCAGAAATACCACCAAGTTTACATGATTTTATGTTTTTAATTTACTTCAGACCATGCTGCTGTGTATTACTGACAAACTTTCACAGATCTATGTGTTGTTTTTTTTTTCAATGGACACCTAAACACTTATTTTTTTTTCATTTCTAAATATTTTGGAATATGCATAGTTGAAAACTGTTATTAATATATGTGGTAATTGTATTATGTTGTGCTAACTTTGGTGTATACATGTATATATATACATATATATATATATATATATATATATATATATATATATATATATATATATATATATATATATATAATATATATATATATATATATATATTATATATATATATATATATATATATATATATATATATGTATATATATAATATCCACATTACTTGAGTTATACAATTTATAGTATGGCGAGTAACTTCTTGACAAACCAATGTACATGTAGATGGCCCTGATGGTAGCGGATTTTAAGTCCTGAATTGGGGTCATCCTGAATCAATGTATTAAAATTATCCATTTGAGTTACCTGAAGCTTAATCACTAATATTTTGATTTGTTGCCATTTACTTTGTATGCTGTTTGGGTCAAACTAATTTCAACTTATTTGAATCTTGAATCTGTAATGGAGGAAATAATCTCCATTGCAGGCAACCTGATAAAGAAAAGTTATGTAAGTTTCAAGACACAAATGAACTTTCCCTCAAAAAAAAAGTTAAGTATTCTTTTGTCCCTTTTTGGTGTCTCAGTCATACCTCCCACTCTTATGATTCAGAAAATGCAATACTAATGGAAGTACTCTGAATTGTTAACCATTAATTTGACAAAAATAACACTATAATATACAAAGCATAAGTATGAACCTTATGTTCACATTCTGTAAACTGAGCAATCAGGTTGGGTGATGTGCTAATTAATATCTTTGTGGTTTCTCCATTTTATAGGACAGATGGCCATGGCTATTGGCAATCCATGCTTTCATAAAAAGGTTGGTATAGTTTTCATGTAAATGACAATTGAGGTTTTATTCTGCAAAACAGTGCTCAATGCTACCATCATGTGCATGATGTCGGTGAGCAGTTCAGTCAGGTGCTGGCATCTGGTGGCGAATTTTGTGATCAGCATCTCTACCACATGTTTGAAGATGATGTTGCTGAGAGTATAAATCAAGTGCAAGTTCTACTTATGTTTCAAAACCAAGGTACATAATTAAAGCGACCATCTGACCTTTTAGGACCACATTTTTCTCTATTGACAGACCATTTCACATGACCACATTTGTACCTGCACTGGGGATGATTTCCCAAAGGAGGGATGACCTATATGTACAGTTAGCTGACATGACTATCAAGTAAAAAAAAAGACATTATTATTATTTTTTTTTTATTAATTTGAAAAACCCAACACACACACACACACACACACACAAACAACAAACACATACACAGAGGCCTGTTGATGAAGTTATACTATAGGGCTCCATTCTATATATATATATGTACCAGTGACCCTGGGTTTGCAATCAGATACCTGTCCAACACAAGATCCTTCATTGGCAGTCAACTGATTGCAGTAAGTAGCATCAATAAATATAATTATTTTGTTGCTGCATTTGGGCGTTCATGTGCAACTAGACCTATTACTGTCAGTAATGGTGTTATTTTGTGGACTTAATTTTCACCAATGATGTGTTTCTGCACTGCATGGTAACTGGTCATTTAATAGTCTCCAGTTTGTTTTTATTCTACACCCTTGTTCTTGCAGTATAATGTACGATAAAATTGTATATCTTTGGGGGCAATTCTGTAAAAAAAATAAAAATAAAAATTAAAAAAAATTAAAAAAAAAAAAAAACCTGTGTGTCCTCTTATTATGTCTGTGTGTGAACACAGACATATTGTTTTACCCAATATTCTTTCTTTCTTTCTTTCTTTCTTTCTTTCTTTCTTTCTTTCTTTCTTTCCTATCTTTCTTTCCACCAGATTTTTGTGTCATCTTAAACTCAGACACCGTGCAAGCTAGAAACTTCAAACTTTGCATGGCTATAGCACCTGCAGTGAAGTTTTGCATATTGTTCTGAATAGTCAAGATTTTGAAAATTTTGCAAATTAGGGCAATTAAAAAAATTCAATTGCTTCTGGCTTCCAAAGTATTCATCCGATTTTGATGATGTTGGACCCAAATTGTAGATGTTGTAACACTGCACATTTTTGTAATTTACATGTGACCTCTAAAGGTCAAAGGTCAAGGTCATTTGTACGTTTGAAATATTCATACAGCCATAACTCAGTCAATTTCCATCCAATTTTGATTATGTTGGACACAAATTGTGGCTACTGTAACACTGCACATTTTTGAAATTTTACATGTGACCTCTAGAGGTCAAAGGTCAAGGTCATTTTGCCATTTGAAATATTCATGTAGCTATAACTGGGTCAATTATCATCCAATTTTGATTATGTTGGACACAAATTGTAGCTACTGTAACACTGCGCATTTTTGTAATTTACATGTGACCTCTAAAGGTCAAAGGTAAAGGTCATTTGTACGTTTGAAATATTCATCAAGCCAGAAATCAATCAATTTCCATCCAATTTTGATCATGTTGGACACAAATTGTAGCTACTGTAACACTGCACATTTTTATAATTGCATGTGACTTCTAGAGGTCAAAGATCAAGGTCATTTGGACCTTTGAAATATTCATCTGGCCATAACTCGGCCACTTTTAATCAAATTATGATCATGTTGGGCTCAAATTATAGATATTGTATAAGTGTTGCAACTGCATATTTTTGTAATTGTGCAAATTTTTCACACACACAGACAGATTTGCTTTCAAGCAAATCTTTCTTTTCTAGTTTCTATTATTTATTTATCATTCACATTTATAATGATTTTAATTTACATATTCTTGGCATATTTTTAAAAGGACCATGGCTTATGGATGGACTTTATGTATATTTATCATATATTTTATAATGTAATTTTTATTGGTAAGTGACAACAAACACCCACAGACCCTGAATATCATACAGAGTCACATCTCCTGTTACTCTCCATGAGCTGACTTGTGTCACATGACAGAATCTATTTTGTCACCAAATTAGCCTCCAATGTGCAGTCATTGTCAGTGAATCACTAATAGCCTCATTCCCTTGTGAACAGACAAGATCAAGATCTAAAACATATCCTAGGAGGCTGCCTCTTTATGTTGGTATATTGAGTCTGATTCATTTGATTTCTTTGTATTCTTTTATAATGATTGCAATCATATTCATCTGTTGTCAACACCTGTAACTCCAACTCTGCAAAAGAAATAGTTATATAGTTAATTCCTCCATTCTTCATACTCAGCATTGTTTTGTTGTTGCCATTCAGTATTTGAGAATACCTGATTTATTAAAATGAGTTTTGTACTAATACATGTATCTTGTCAGATAGTATCAAATACAGATTTCCACTCAGGGAGAAATATGTATGATTGATATTGAAAAAATATCACTTGTAACAGAGAACAAGAGAACAAATATTGTATTTGGGTCAGTCGATTTTATAAACAAGAAAAGAAAGATTTGCTAGAAAGCAAATCTGTCTGTCTCTGTGATAAGTTTGCATATTTTGAAAGCAGTAATGGACCCTTTCCCAGTAATATGCTGTTGGTAACTACTCCAGCGAGTTAGTCACTATGCATAATCATAGGAGATAAGATCATATATCTATCTCCAGTCTTATGTCTGTGTGTGAACACAGCCATATTGTTTTACCCAATATTCTTTCTTTCTTTCTTTCCTATCTTTCTTTCCGCCAGATTTTTGTGTCGTCTTAAACTCAGACACCGTGCAAGCTAGAAACTTCAAACTTTGCATGGCTATAGCACCTGCAGTGAAGTTTTGCATATTGTTCTGAATAGTCAAGATTTTGAAAATTTTGCAAATTAGGGCAATTAAAAAAATTCAATTGCTTCTGGCTTCCAAAGTATTCATCCGATTTTGATGATGTTGGACCCAAATTGTAGATGTTGTAACACTGCACATTTTTGTAATTTACATGTGACCTCTAAAGGTCAAAGGTCAAGGTCATTTGTACGTTTGAAATATTCATACAGCCATAACTCAGTCAATTTCCATCCAATTTTGATCATGTTGGACATAAATTGTGGCTACTGTAACACTGCAAATTTTTGAAATTTTACATGTGACCTCTAGAGGTCAAAGATCAAGGTCATTTTGCCATTTGAAATATTCATGTAGCTATAACTGGTCAATTATCATCCAATTTTGATTATGTTGGACACAAATTGTAGCTACTGTAACGCTGCACATTTTTATAATTTACATGTGACCTCTAGAGGTCAGAGATCAAGGTCATTTGGACCTTTGAAATATTCATCTAGCCATAACTCGGTCACTTTTAATCCAATTTTGATTATGTTGGGCTCAAATTATAGATTTTGTAACATTGCACATTTTTGTAATTCACATGTCACCTCTAAAGGTCAAAGGTGAAGGTCATTCAGACCTTTGATTTTTTCTTCATTTACACTTGACCTCTGAAGGTCAAGGTCATTTTGCCTTTGGAATGTTTGATCTAGCCATAATTTTGTCACTTTCCATCCAATTTTATTCATGTTGGACTCAAATTGTAAGTGTTGCAACACTGCATATTTTTGTAATTGTGCAAATTTTTCACACACGGACAGATTTGCTTTCAAGCAAATCTTTCTTTTCTAGTTCCAACTTCAGTTTACATGTTTGTGCAATTGAGCACATCCAATAAATAGTGACTGGACCTGTCTGATTTAATTTATTTAAATTACAGCCAATGCACAAAGTTGAAGCATTGAATAATGATGAATACAGTAAAACCTCTAACTACCCAATACCTCTGACTAGTAAACACCTCTCACTTCTGAAAACTTTTTTTCAGTCCCAAAACTTGGTCACTTTTAATCCAGTTTTAATCACATTGAGCTCAAATTTTATATATTGCAACACTGCACATTTTTGTAATGTATATGTGACCTCCAGAGGTCAAAGGTGACTGTTATTTTGTCGTTTGAAATTTTCATCCAGCCATAACTCGGCCATTTATCATCCAATTTTGATCATGTTGGACACAAATTGTAGCTACATATGGGCACTTGTCTATGTGGGCAGGTGGGATGTTGCTGATATTTTGGAAATAAAGAATACTTTTTACAGGCAAATTATAATTTCCTCTTATATCCAGATAGTTTTCATTAACATTTGACCTCTAAAGGTCAAGGTCATTTTGCCTGTGGAATGTTTCATCTATCCATAATTTGGTCATTTTCCATCCAATTTTATTCATGTTGGACTTAAATTGTAAGTGTTGCAACACTGCATATATTTGTAATTGTGCAATTTTTCACACACACAGACAGATTTGCTTTCAAGCAAATCTTTCTTTTCTAGTTATGCTCTGCTTCCCACCCTGTCTTTGTGGTTAACAGATCACACCTTGGTTGGCACAATTTATCAAGATTATTGTCTAACCTTCTGTGAAACATTATGCCTTAGCTGAAAAATGACTTTGGTCGGTACCTCAGCTAACCCATCATCCATCAAAACCAACGGCCCATTTAGTAAGCTAAACAGGACATTGAGAACCCTGAATGCTAGATTTGTCTCCACATACAGTGGAAACTGTATTGTTTTCATCGCATTTTGGTGTGATATTCCACCTTGCTCTTGAGTGTATGTGATCTTACCAACAGTTACACATCGTCTTAATAAGTTGACATGTGTGAGTGAAACTGGTTGTGACTCAAACAATTTGATGTTTTGACTGCAAGAAGTGGGACAGTACAGATGTAATTTGTGTTATTAGTGTACATCATGTGCATGTAGTGTTTTTATGCCCCCCTTCGAAGAAGGTGGGGCATATAGCGTTGCACATGTCGGTCGGTCGGTCGGTCGGTAGACTGTGGTTTCCGCACAATAACTCAAGAAGTTTTTGAGCTAGGACTTTGATACTGTATAGGTGTATCATTCTAGTCAAAAGCTAGACGAAGTTTGAAGATGGGTGACCTTGACCTAATTTCCAAGGTCACAGTGGTACCTGAGTTAACTTTGGTTTCCGCACAATAACTGAAGAGGTTTTTAAGCTAGGACTTTTATATTGCACAGGGTAATAGTCCATATTTGGGTTAGGTGAAGTTCGAAGATGGATGCCCTTGAGCTCATTTTAAAGGTCACAGAGCCACTTTACTGAATATGGTTTCATGCTTTCTGCATGATAACTTATACCTTGGAGCTAGAACTTTTATATTGCACAGCTTTATGGTTCTCTGTAAGGGCTAGGTTGATTTTGAAGATGGGTGACCTTGACCCAGTTTTCAGGGTCACAGAGAGATTGTAGTTAGACTGTAGTTTCCGCACAATAACTCAAGAAGTTTTTGAGCTAGGACTTTGATACTGTATAGGTGTATCATTCTAATCAAAAGCTAGGCGAAGTTTGAAGATGGGTGACTTGCATTTTAGAGGTAGCACTTTTATATTGCATAGCTTTATGGTTGCCTATAAGGGCTAGTTTGAGTTTGTAGATGGGTGACCTTGACCCAGTTTTGAGGGTTAAACAAAGACAGTAGACTTCCTTTTTTTTGCACAATAACTGAAGAAGGTCAAGTGAAAATGAGTGACCTTGCCATAATTTCCAAGGTCATAAAGCCACTTTGCTGAATATGGTTTCTAAATGATGACTAATTTTTCAGCTATAACTTTTATATTGCCCAGGTTTTTAGTCATTTTTTAAGGGCTAGGTTAAAGTATAAAGATATGTGACATTGATGTAAGATCAACTTTCACTAATTTTCTAGGGTCACGAGTGCCCCATCTACCACTATCAATAGGGTAGCGAGGGCAAGGGTAATGAGGGAGGGGGGCATCTATGTTTTACAAAGATATCTTGTTTTGTGTGAAGCATGAATGGATAGTTTTGCTGACATAGCTATACACACGTATAATATGTCAAGTTTATAACCCAGCAGCTGAACATCCCAACCTCTGACTAATGAACACCTCTCCTACCAAACACGTTCACTCAGTCCCCTGGGTGTTCGGTAGTTAGAAGTTTCACTGTACCTTCAAAAATAGAAATAGACAGAGGTGTCATTCCATGCTCCATTTATATGTTTGTGCCATGGGTACAGCCAATGAAAAGTGACTGGAAATTGGATGCACCCATTATACCACAAGTATGGAAATCGAAGTCAGAATGACACCATTATACACTTTAGTTTTGTGGCCAAATTAGCATACAGTCTCGCAATAATCAATCATTATTCATTGGATGTGCCTTTAGCACAATTTTTTAATTTAAATTTGAATAACTGGGACACTTCTACATATAATAATTTTCATGGTATCCATCAATATTCAATGCTTCAATTTTATTTATTTCAATTTGTATGAATTAACTTAAATTGATATGCTACAATTTCGATCACTGTTCATTGGAGGTGTGTACAGCACAAACATATACACATGTAACTGGAAGTTGGAATAACAAATGTGTACAGTAGTTTTGAGGATATTTATTATGATCAACATTTCAATTTTGTGTATTGGCTAAAATTTGCATAAATTAAAATATGACAGTTTCAAGTCACTGTTCATTGAATGCAGTCGCAGCACAAACATATAAGTTGAAGTTGGAATGGCACCTGTATTTATAATAGTTTTGAAGATACATGTATTCCTCATTATTCCACAGTTGGATTTTGTGTGCATGTACATCTGTATGGACCAAAATTTGCATCAATCAAAATATGAGTCTTTCGTCACTATTCATTGGATGTGCCCATAGCAAACATATGAACTGAATTTGCAATAGTACCGCCATCTATGATAGTTTTGAAGGTACATGTATAGAAGTCATTTTTTCAACACTTCTATTTTGTGTATTTGCCACAATTTGCATAAAGTAAATCTGACGGTTAGAGTCACCATTGATCAGATGTGCCCATAGCACTTACATGAAAAGTCAAATATTAATGACACTTCTATTTTTTTTTTTTTTTCAAATATTGCATTCGCCTCAACAATTCGGGACTAGTCACTAGTACAGAATCCAAAAGGACGTATTCAGTTCCCAAAGGGGGTTGTTGAGAGAGTTCCAACCTAGTCTACCTCCTTACATGCTCAATCTGTCACAAGCAATATGTGGGGCAAACCCAGCGCCCTCTGAAGGACAGATTGAGAGAACACTTTCGTTACATTAGTAACAAAGTAGTCACTGGGCCACCATTTTGCCCAGACAGGACATGATGGACTGTACATAGAAGTCCATATTCTTGAATACATCCCGACTCCACCGAGATTAGCACGCACTAGGGAGTTGCGACTAACTCGAGAGAAACATTGGATGCACCAGTTACGCTCGATTGAGCCATTCGGCCTCAATATCATGGGAAAATGAGCTTACTTGCTCAGTCTAATACTAAATTTTTATTGTCTGAGCTCGTCTCCCCATGCTTTCACCACTCCTTTAACACACATAGTGTTAAACACTGGAAAAGCTGCAAACTTTATACTTACTGAAGTGAATTCTTCATTTCTATTGTCCCTATTTAGGGCATTGGAATAATTACATAATTTATTCCAATTACCATAAGCCTGACAAACGGACCGGGGGACCTCTTCAGCCATCTAAGTAGGTTTTCCTTATTTGGAAATTCCTATATTTTCAAAAGAGAGTCTTTTAGGAAAAAAGTCATATCCACCAAGGATATTTACGTTTAGCTACCTCGTGACGTAAACAATAGCACATGTTTTACGTAACAACAAAGGTGGCTACCACTCCATATATAAACAGGCACACGCAGCTTTTTCAACAGTCCCTGATGAGGTGCAGAGACACCGAATCTAGTCAGACAAGCCTCTAGCTATTTTAGGCTCTAGAATCGTCTTTTAGCTTGCTTCTATTTATAATAGTTTTCAACATATTCACCATTATCCAACTCTTCAATTTTGTGTATTGGCTAATATTTTGCTTCAATTGAAGTCTGAGTTTTCAGTCACTGTTCACTGGATGCATCCACAGCACAAACATATGAATTAAAGTTGGAAGGGAACCTCTTTCTTTAATATTACTAAAGGTATTCATCAAATGCTTTAATTTTGTGCATTGGCCAAAATCAGCTTCAGTTAGAATCTCACAGTTGTAAGTCACTGTTCATCAGATGTACCCATAGCACAAACATATACATCCTAATGGAAATTGGAATGGCACCTGTATCTATGAGAGTTTTAAAGATACTCATTATTGAACACTTCAATGTTGTGTATTGGCCCAAATTTTCATAATTTTCAAAATGTTGACCATTTGGAATGATATGCAAAATGTCACCATAGGTGCTATACGCATTCAAATTTGAAGTTTCTGACTTGTGCAAGTGGTGTGCGAATTTCTACACAAAGAAATGAAGTGGAAAGATGGGGGGGGGGGGGAGAGTATGTTGTCTGTGTTCACACACAGGCATACACATTGGAAGAAACAATCTGTGTGTGTTCACACACAGACATGATGAAGAATATGAGGAAACCTTACTATGTATTGGGAAAAACAGTGTCTGTGTTCACACACCTGCACACAGGGCTAATGAATGTATTGTGCAAGCAGCAGACTGGACTATGGCGATACTGTCCATCCACTCGTGATCAAACTTGCTCCCAGATCAAACTCTACCGTCTTGTTTTTGTTTCTTTAAATACAGGCACTGGGAAAAGGGTCATTCAGCAATTGTTACGTGCTCAGCCCTTAAGAGAGTCTACCGAGATGTTCTGCGCACTGGCCAGTCTTCATGCCAGGCACAGGCGCCAGACAGTAACCACACCCAAGATAAGTCTAACAGATTAATGCAGGAAGACATTGTTTTTGTGCATTTGAAGGGATCGGAAGAAGTGCTGCAGGCACGCATGATGAAAAGGAAAGACCATTTTATGCCAGCTGGGTTGCTCAAGTCCCAGTGTGAGATTCTGGAAGAGCCACAAGATGATGAAAATCATGTTACTGTAGATGTCAACACACAACAACCTCCAGATACTGTGAAACAGTTGATTCAGTATTGGTCAAGTAAACACTGAACAGAAGGACAACCCTGATTTTTTGACATTCAGCATTTGTAATCCCATTTATTAATTTTCTGAATATACAAACTCAGTGATAATTATGGGATAAATAATCCACAAAAATTTTCCATAATTTACTGTGAGAAATCAAGAAAAATATTGGAATTTCATGAATGACCTATGAGGTTTTAAACATGTAACATTCATGTTTACTGTGAGTCAAAATTACCTTTCATGGGACTTTCTACCATAAACATGTGTGTCTTTAAGGTGCTACCATCCTTGAAAGAAGGTCTAGTTATTATTATCAAAGTGTGATTATAAATGGTGCTATAAATCGTGCACATTACTGTCTGTTTTATCTGCTCATGGACATGACATGGGCCTCCTTGACCATGGTGCTCAGTGATAACTAGTTCATGCCAAAGGCTACTATTACAATATGTGTGCTGAATTATTCAGACTGTAATTATAAACACAACTGTTACAATACATGTGCTCATCTGGATTATTCAGACTGTAATAAACACAACTGTTACAATACATGTGCTCATCTGGATTATTCAGACTGTAATAAACACAACTGTTACAATACATGTGCTCATCTGGATTATTCAGACTGTAATAAACACAACTGTTACAATACATGTGCTCATCTGGATTATTCAGACTGTAATAAGCACAACTGTTACAATACATGTACATGTGCTCATGTGACTCATGAGGACTAATTATAAACACCACGGTTACAATACATGCACATGTGCTCATCTGACTCATGACGACTAATTATAAACACACCTGTTATAATACATATGCTTATCTGAATTATCCAGACTGTAATTATAACCACAACTGTTACAACACATGTGCTCATTTGACTAATTCAGACTGTAATAATAAACACAACTGTTATGATACATGTGCACATCTGAATTGTTCAAACTAATTAGAAGCACAACTGTTACAATCCATGTGCTCATCGAGATTATTCAGACGGTAATGGCAAACATAACTATTACAATACATGTGTTCATCTGAATTATTCAGACTGTAATTACAAACACAACTGTTACAATATATAATTGCTCATCGGAACTGTTCAGACTAATTATAAAGACCATTAAACCTAGATTTCTCATAGATAATTTTGATTTTGTTTTTAAATTTCATTCTGGGTTTTAAATCATTTATGCAGTAGACTTTCATAGCACTTAAACATTCTAGCATAGGAGCCTCAATGTTGTCTGCTATTGTATCTACACTAATAAATTTGGCAAGAACTTCCATGATCTACTGGGATTTTCAATGTTTTCAGTCACACTTGTGTAAAATTGTTTTTTGTCATTCAAGACTCCTTGTACAACCTTGTATCTCTACACCTTGTAATGTCTATATTAACTAAATATTTGTGTCATTTGTGTTTATCATGCATTTTGATAGCATCCATTACATCTTCATGTATTCATTCATGTTGGCTGATGTGCTTAACTCTATGAACTTTCATGGGAGCATGTAATTTCAGAGGTTTATCAAATTTTGTCATGAATACAGTTAAACCTTCATTTTGGTCTTCTCATGAATATACTGGTTGCCAATCAGTATTTTGTAAATCCTGCAAAAATTTTGTGCTTGATGTTTTTGGTACACGTGTATTGTATAGCAGTGTGGCCAGGGTAATTTTACATACTATTGATGCCACACTTTAGTACAAGACATACAGGAAAGTGGTCACTAAGACAAAGTTTAGGCACTACTACTTGTGGTGCAGTTAATGGACTTGAATTGAAACACAAATGTGGTCAATAAGTGTCTCAGAAGTCTTGGCGATTTTTGTTCAACAAGAGTTCCCATCACTTCTGTTGGCAACTTCATTTGGGACAGTTGGAAAGAGAAAAAGTCAGCCCCTACATTTTTGTACTTCAATTTCAACCGGTCAATATTTAGATGACCAAGTGTGAAAAATTACTAATTTTGAGTATAAGCTTGTTCATCTGTCTCTCAACATTATTCATCCATTCTACTCCAGCATGGGGTGGTGTGTATACCAAAGTCAAATTCAAAACAGTTCAGAAACTAGAAGATTTGCTTGACAGCAAATCTGTCCAGGTGCCTGCAAAATGAGAACAGTTTGAAATGCTACACTTACCCATTGTTCAACATAATTTAAACCTTACGTATTAGTCTAATTTGCATAAATCAAAATGTTACAGCTTTGGTGCTTGGTTCATTGGATGTGGCCATGTCACAAACTTATAAACTGATGTTTGAATGACACTAATATCGAAAGTAGTTTTGAAGCTATTCAAAAATTTCAATTTTGTGTGTATGCCTTATTTGCATTAATTAAAAGCCTGCAAACTAAGCAAATGGTTCATTATATGGGACTATGTCACTCCCCTATAAATTGAAGTTATGGCATCTCTATGACTAACAGTTTTGAAGTTATTCCAGATTTAAATTTCATGTATTCATCTTTTTTGCATAAATTAAAATTGTACAATTTTGGATCATGTTTCATTGGATACAGTTATGTCATAAACCCGTAAATTTAAGTTGGACTGGCACCTCTATTTACAAAAGTTTTTAAGCTATTCAAGCTTACAATTTTGCATGTTCACCTAATTTGCATAAATTAAGATCCTACAACTTTGGGTCATGTTTCATTGGATACAGCTCTGCCACAAACCTGTAAATTGAAGTTGGAATAGCATCGCTATCTATTCTAATTTTGGAGATATTCAGCTTTTAAAATTTTTGAACACCCCTGATTCACATAGTTTAAATTTCTACAACTTTCATTTACTGTCCATTATATTGGCAGGTGTAACAAACTCACATATGCACATTGAAATTTTGTGTCTATCTGCAATAGTTTGGAAGATATGGAACTTAAAAAATTTTAATTGCCCCTAATTTGCATACTTTTATACATAACGACTATTCCAAACTAGATGCACAATTTCACTGGTAGGTCAGTCAACATGGCAAGTTTGGTGGTTTTCGGAATAATAGTGTCCAAGATAAACTTCAGACAAATTTGGTCATAAATAAAGAAAGAATTCTTGGAAAAACAAAATGTCTGGGTTGGCACCCAGACATAATTACTCAGATGCACAATTCCAGTGTTTACTTATACAGTGAAACCTCTCTACAGTGGGCACCCTTGGGATCAGAGAAAAGTGATCATCCTGAGAGGGTCAGCCTTCCTTGGCAGTCTGGATGAGTATATGTGCATGTACATGTACATTATTCATACATGCATATGTACGTGCACAATGTATGTACATATTATAATTCGAGGGAATGTGTATACATGCAATACAATAATGTCTTTGTTCCTTTATTACATAGACCAATTTTAACAGCAGCTGTCAGGAGACTACATGTATATGTACCTGTGAACTGAGACAAGCACTTTACTGCCTCAGTATTCCTTGTCTTAAGCTTGGCTATGAAGAACAGGCTTCATCTCAATGGTTACAAGAAGATAAATACATGAAAGTATCCACTGAGATGACACAAATCCCACACTGTTTTAAAATTCACAAAGCTTTGAAAACAGTCATTTAGGACTGGAAGACCATACTTCAATGGGCCTAGCCAACTCAGCACTGTATGTAGTCTATTAGTAGAGGGTACATATAATAGGCTTATTCTGCCCAGAAGTTGCAGTCCCTTGCGATTGATAAGCCAGCAGACTCATAATAGCCTCAGGCAAACACAGACCAGCTTGGACACCAGTCTCAGTCACAGTGCACTGACAGCTATGTCCAGCAATAGCCTGCCTGGTATGTATGTATAGCAGCATGAAGCAGATCTGTTCTTGCATGAACAGAAAGATATTCTCTTTATTTTATTGAGTACCTCATTACACAGTTGTTGGGTCCCCCCCCCCCTCCCCATTTGCTGCAAGACCCAAACCTTCCAAACCATTCACCTAGCATGCATGGATAGAAGGCTGCCTATGAGACAGGTTCAATCTAATTTATTATGAATGCAAAATGGTTGCCTAGCCCCATGGACGCCCAACAAGCAGCGGGGGGGGGGGGGGGGGGGGGTTATTCTGGAGAAATTTAGTGAATTTAGCATACATCTAAGTTCCCCAACTTTTGTTTGCATGCTGTTGGATTTGCCAGATGTCTCAAACCCAGATGTGTAAGTTAGAACTATGTGCCTGTCTACAATAGTTTGGAAGTTATGGAGCTTTTAAAATTTTGATTGCCCTAATTTGCATAATTTTAAACATTATGACAATTCCAAACCAGGTGCTCAATTTCACCGGTAGGTCAGTCACCATGGCAAGTTTGATGATTTTTGGAATACAGTGAAACCTGTTTTGAGAGACCACCCCTAGGGCAGTCTTAAAAGTGGTCACATAAGGCAGCTGGTCTCTCAATGCAGGTGGAATAACACGGGATAGATAGCAAAACGGACTTTTGAAATATGGTCTTAAAAGGTAAGTGGCCTTTCATTACACTAACAGTTGTCTCTCAAAACAGGTTTCACTGTAATAGTGTCCGAGAAAAACTCTGGCCAAATGTGGTCGGAAAGAGAGAAAGAAAGGAAGAAAGAAAGAATGAATTATCTTGGGGAAAAACAAAATATCTGGTTTTGCACCCAGCCAAAATAAAATGCATCTCGCAAAACTGGTGAAATATGGTTCTGGTGTACATTTCGGTGCGTGAGTCCCGCCGTGACAGGGGGCGGGGGACGTTTCATATTGTTACTTGTACGTTTACAGTTTGTATCATTGAAACGTGAAAGAGGGGAGTTGCGTCTGGGCCGCTTCGTTCAGATTGTGAACGTTGTTTACAAATGGGACAACACACGTGTGTTTGTTTTGATTTTGCGAGTGAGTGCTGCCATCTATGATGAATTCTGAATCAAGGGTCAACTCAAGGGTCAAGGTCCTCAGGTCATTAGGTCAGCATGGCAGCGTGCATGAACACACAAGAACCTCAGATAATGCTGGTGGGCAATCTCGAATGGAAAGTGTTTTTTTAAGTAAGAAATGTACATTCTGCGACAGTGAGGTGATGTGAGGAAAAGGACTCGTTTGCAACGCCAACGGTTCGGTGGAAACAGAAATCTTGAAAAAACGAAGCCAAAGATGTCTATGTCCAGCTCCACGGCGGTGTTCATCATCTCATTGCTGGCAATCCCACTGACTTACGGGGTTAACTTGGCCCAAACATTGCAGGGTGAACAAGCCCTGTTTGTGTCCGGTTGCCTTGCCTTGCTGTTGATGTGCTTCCTTACTTACTTCTTTACTGGAAGAAAAGGACAGCCCACTGATCCACTGTTTTACGGTAAACTTTTCCGCTGCATGAACTTTGATGTTTTGTTTACCCAGGCCTACGCTTCGCTGCCGTGGCCCGTGGTAGCAGGGCCAGGACTGCAGGAGGCTGTTTTATCGACTTGACTTCGCTCGATAATACTAAGCTTGTCGTAAAAGTCCTCATATTTATCAATGAAATTCATGACATGAGATATATTTGTAAGATTTCAGTGGCATTACCGTGAAGCCTGCAATGTAATGGGAAAAAATCGTAGCTTGTACAGCCAGGGACAGATCTGGTGTTGGGATTGATTTATCAGTTGATTGGTTGATGAAGCCCCACTGTTAATCCTGGACCCAGGCGGGGCTCTCGTTACTGTAAATTGCTTTACTTTTGCATGTTGAAATTTTCACTTTTTTAAGTTTTGAAATTACATTGTACTTTTAATTTCACTATTTTGGACATAATTCCGTTTCAAACAATGTTAAAATACTATTTCACTGTGTTTTTATTTTCATGGTTTTGCACCATCAGCTGAAACTAATGGGACGATGCTATATCCATTGTACGGATATAGTACGGTGATAATAGTCTGGCCGGTTATTTTCACTGTACGGTCATACCCATGACATTGAGGCCAAAGGGTTCTGGGGTGCAAAGTTGATGGATCCAGTGATTTACCCTCTCTAGTCTGAGTGTCTCCAGTGTTTCCGTTAAGAATTTTTTCAGGGGGTCACAAGAAGGGAAATTCGGGGGAGAAAACCATATTTTTACCAATTATACATGTAAATAAACAAGACTTGTGACCCTTTAGAATTTTCTTAAAGGGTATTTAAGGTTTTGAAAGGGTAATGTACCCCCATTTGGGGGTTAACGGAAACACTGGTCTCTGTTCGAGACATGTCAGGTGGTCTAATATGTTCCAGTATTTGGATCCTTACATGGATGCCACTGTGATCAAGTGGACTGAAGTGTATGCCCAATGGTTGAGTTATATCTTTGTTCTTGATGTAATAAAAATGTTCTCTTAACCTGTCCCTCAGGGGGCGCTTAGTTTGCCCTGCATACTGCTTGTTGCAATGCAAACAAGTGATGAGATGGACTCAGTATGAAAGGCCCCTTATATCATTGCGCATCCAATCATTTAAGTTCTGGTCAAATGATGCCACGGGTTGCTAACCTGAATGCGCTTGTCCAAGTATGACTGCCACCTGCTCAGGCAGTATCAGAGCTCCGGAACAAAATGCCCCGCTTATCGCTTATCTCGTTGTGGCGATCAGCGTAAAACAAAGGCGGATCAAAGACACTCTTTATTCATATAAGTGAGCTTAATGGGTTATGTGCTACTGAGATACGCCGTGCTCAGTCCTTCAGACAGTAGGTCCATGGTTTAACTTCCCCCTCTTCTTTTTTAAAAGTTAGTAATACACTCTGCTTTATAATCTCCTCCCCCCTCCCCCCCTCCCCCATCGTAAGTTAAATATTCAAAAAGTTCCCAAGATCGCTGCATATTTTTGCACACATATATGTCAACAAAATAAATTTCAAGAAATACATGTTATATTAAGACATTTCCAAAAAAATGACATTATTGAGCAAGTAAAGTAAGCAGAAATCATAACAACTTCAACTTCATTCCATAACTTTATTGGAAGACAAGACACTGCATCAGACATTAAACTTAAATCTACACGTATACAGTGGTACCTGCTATTTAAGACCATCCTTAAAGCCAGACAAAAGTGGTCACATATGGCAGGTGGTCTTTCACTGCAGGTGAGCTTACAAAGAAATTGAAGGTCATTGTCTTCAAATGGCAGTCTTCAAAAGTAGTGCGGTCTTTCAGGAGAGGTGGTCTTTAGAGCAGGTAACACTCTATATACAAATCATGGAAAATTTGGAACACAACATCACTAAATTGTGCTCAAGTTATAGTCTCATTTATTTGTGTCAAATTCACCTGCTTTAGTTGACTATAATGAGGTAACTAATTAAAAGTCTATTGCGCTATGTAAGCAGATTGCTTGTTGGCATGAAAGTTCATTCACTTGATGATGAATGGCAATTGATATTGGTCTGTTTACATGATTTAGCATATGCACACGTGCAGTCATGTGATGTCAGTATACGTGTAATCTACACAGTTCAGACAAATAACAGACCATAAGTTCAGCCACTCAAATGCTTGGAAGCTGCTGAATTTCTCCTGGCCAATGTAGGTCTGGAATGCGTCATTTGTGTCTGTCTCCAATTCCGCTATTCTGTATCAATACTTTGATAGAACATCATCTGTCATTATCTGCTGATAAGATGTATGTTTGCACTCAACTGCAATGCAGGGAGAAATGAGGTTTGAATTGGACCAGAAACAGCGTCACGCACTGCTTCTGGCTTCTGCTTGGCCGATACATATATGGTAAAAATTGCATATCGTGCTCGCGTCATGGCACGGTGAAAATAGCACCTGCACTAAAACCATTGTATGGTGAAAATAGTCACTGCGAAATCAATAAGCAAAAATAGAAATACACAATGTACAGCGAAATTAAAGCAATTTACAGTATCTTGTTAAAACAGGCCAAAGAAGGAGCTGAGACCGCCTCGTCATACAAATCATTCCAGGAGTCAATCACTCTCAAGGAAAGAAGTTTCTTCTTGGTTATGAGTCTGGATATTGTTTTTGCAATTTCGTAGAATGAAATTGCCATGTAGGCTGTCTGGAAAAGATGGACAGATCAGACTTGAAAAAGCCATGCAGGAATTTGTAAGTCTCATTCAGGTTGGCCTGACCGCATCAGGCCTCAAGGGACTGCAGGTTTGTTTTTTTAGCACAAAGTTTAAAGCAGCTTTTTTGTACCTTTTCTGAAGAATTTATATCAGTTAGATGCCAGGGGCTCCAAACTGGAGCCCAGTACTGGAGCAAAGGCCTGATCAAAGATTTGTACAGGATACATATTTTGTCAACAGTCAGACCAGTAAAACACCTCTTAATCATGCCAATCCTCAGATTGTCTTTTTTAATAATGTTGTGTGTTAACGACTTGCAGCTGAGACACATATCAACGTGTGACCCGGGAATTACCAGCTCCCTGGTATAACCTAGACTATGGCATGTGTCTCCGTCTATGTGAAACAAATATTTTAGCTCGGCTGACTGTCGGTCACAGAGCTTATGCAATCATACACACACACTATCCAATCTCTCAATGCCCTGTAGCCAATCCAGTCACTATGTTTAAACCTGTAAATTAATTAACATATTATCATGCTCAATTCAAAATTTTAAAAATTCAAGGCTTCAGCATCCTAATAAATTATTTTTTTTCAAACAGTTTTTAATGAATCCTCACAAAATTTGGCAGTAATGTTAAAAAAGGTGAAAACACATTGAAATTTGGTGGCACCAGCTGCAGTATTAGGAAAGATAGGGACCAAAATGTGTTACTAGGCCTATGAGCTGATGACCCTGGGACTGATGAGACTTTGGTTTGCTAGTCCTGACCAAAAATTATTACTGGTCCCCGTCAAGCAGAAATTTTGTGGCATCTGCTAACCAATGAACGTTTCCCTCAGAGACTGTCCAGTATACTTATTTGCAAATTTATGTTTGATCACAATGCTTTATTCTGGCTAAAATATGTAAAAAAAAAACACTGGTGAGTGACAACTCCTGAACAGTATATGGTGTATGAAGGCTGTAGCAAACTTAAAATTATTTCACAGGAATAAAACTTCATAAATCCACTTTAAAAGATGCAAACCATGCAAGACATTCTCAACAATACACGAGAAGTTTTCTGGAAAATATGAAGGTTAACAGACATGGTATTTCTGTAAACTTGAAGCCTGTCTAACTCACTGCCTGGGGTCAGGGATTTGCTAGTACAATATGCATTATCAGAGCAGCTCCCTGCGCTCACTGAGATTGTCTGTGTCATGTATGCCTCATTGCATGGCCAGTGTGATGATATCCCAGTGAGATTCCTGTGCCAAAGTCATTGGAATCACGGTCATACTTGTACAAGTGTTTGCCTCTTTTAAATTAGAACTCATGAATTTTCTTCATTATGTTAAATAAGGATGTTTTGTTATGAGGTGTTTTGTTTGGAAAGCATAGGAAAATCTTATACACGATGCTGTCAACTTGCTTGTGTAAGGGAATTTAATATAAACCATGCTGTTTTATGCCATGAAAGCTTAACAGTGTGAAGTCATAGTTATGGCCCCCCGCCCCCCCCCCCCCCCCCCCCCGAGCTAAATCACTTTTTCTGTGTGTGCATGCATACATATGTCCTTTACACTTTGTGTCTAGGCTAACTTTATTCACATTTGGCTTTGAGTCATTGGCACACATAATTATGTACAGTGAAACCTCATTATTTAACAACACTCTGATATCCAACATATTGAATATAATGACACAAATTTTCATGGGAAAAGGTCTATTTTCTTTATTTTGTGACTCATTTATCTAATATATTCAGTTATCTGACATATTTCTTTGGGAACAAATGGTGTCATTATAACAAGTGTCCACTGTATCTGAAAACAAGGGTTTGTCACATCCAAAAAGTAGGTTACCTGAGGTAAAGAATCTGGGTCATAGTGACATATCCTTTTCATGTCATGTCCATGCTGTAATTCCTTTCATCTTTAATTTAGATTCCTGAAATGTTATACACATGTGCATCTGGAGACAAAAGTATGTCATGCACAAAAAGTAGGTCACTAGGTCATGTATCTAGGTCCCCATCATAGAGACTTCTCATGTCATGTCAGGGCTACAATTGCTTTCAGCTTAACCTTAGTTTGATTAAACTTTACATACATGTGTACATGGAAACATGGACAAAAAAACTAGGTCACCAGGTTAAGTGTTTTTAAAATCAATGTGACATATCCTCATGTTGTGTCTGGGCAACTGTCCCTTCCACCTTTACCTAAATTCGTGAAGCTTTACACACATGTAGCTGGAGGCACAGGTATGTTATGCACAAGAAGTAGGTCACTAGGCCATATATCTAGGTCACAGTGACAAACCCTTGGATCATGTCCAGGCTACAATTTCTTTGAAATTCATCTTTAACTTAGTTTCATGAAAATGAAATACATCTTGACCTAACAGTGTCTCTTGTAACAAAACTAGGTCACTAGTCCAAGTCTCCAGTCACAGTAATCATGTTAAAACTAAAATACATATGTGTTTGTCCTATAATTTTTATGATATGTGACTTAGCATATTATGCTTAGTTTCATTAAAAAAATTATATACAATTATAACTCGAGACAAGTTTGTGGTATACAATGAAAGTACATGTGGGTTACTTGGTCAAGTATCTGGGCAGAAAGTGGTGTATTCATATAATACTGTGTCTGGCCTATAATTCTGCACCCATCCTACTTGTCTTTATTTAAACTACATGTATGACTGCATATAATTGCAGTTTACCTGCACTGGTTTGCAAATGATGCAATCTGTTGACAGTGGATCTGTAATGGTCTAAAAATCATCTCATCTATTTTCAGTGGGTTATTAGGTTGTAGGAATTTTAAACTTTGGCTGTGCAGTGGGTTTTCAGAGGGTCATAACATTATGCAATCTCTTGGCAGTGGGTCTGTAGTGATGTGTTGGGTACCATTGATGAATGTGCATTGGGGCTGCATTCTCACTGCACAGTGGAACTGTAGTTATTTTGTCACACAAGCAATGTGTTTGCAGTGGGTCTTCGGGGGTTTGTAGAATACCTTTGCATGTGCAGTGGGGCATCCTTCCTACTGTGCAGTAGGATTGCAGTTCCATGTAAAGCCACTGCAAGTTGGTCCAAAGTGTGTAGCGTGTGATTTGTGTCTGTATGGTGCTGTGTTGAGCCTGTAGTTCTTGCAAGAGTTGTGCAGTGATGACCTGCAATATGCCACGAGGCTGGATATTGTCTCGTCCTCATGATAGATACATGTAGATTTGTGTCTGTTTATTTACAGTGTTCAGCCTTACTACTTTCGCATCAGTGGTAGACCTGATTATAGCCTTGGAAAATGATGGAGTTGTGGAAGGCTTTATGACCAACTATCTGAGAAGTGGGGAGCCCTACCTGAAGACAGCCCATGGGACCATGATCTGTTACTGGGACGGCATAGGTCACTATGCCATGTATATTATGATGTTGTCAGCTTTAGCCTGGAAGTAAGTCTCTTCTCTTACGCAAACTTTGTTCACTTGCTTTGCAGTGTTGCTGTTGTGTCATGTACACTGTACATGCTGTAGAGGCATAGACCTATATCGATCAGGACCGTTTCTTCTTTGTTCCCAGTAACTTTGCATAAGCCTTTCAGTGCCAAATTTTGGACTGAGTCAACAGATTTTCTCAGTGCATATTGAACACAATGCGCCCAATGTGCGCTAAAAAAAGCTGTTGACCTGGGGTATTCTTTCTGGAACTATAGGCATACTGGTACTTGAATGAAAAGTCTTTTTATGGGGAATATGAATCTGGGATCCTAATGATAATATATTCAAACCAGTTTGGCTTAACAGGGCACGAAAATTTTTTCAAAAAGCACTCGTCAGCAGGACAAGTGAATTTTAAAATCCACTTGTCCGTATGCAAAATCCACTTGTCCGAATATAACCCGGTGGGACAAACATAGTAATATTCGTTTTCATCAATCCATACATAAAGGCCTGGACAAACCATTTACCCTGATTTGGAACTTATTGTTGCTTGTAAATCGGCAAAAATCTGTCAATTTTTACCACAATTCTAGCTATGACTGCAAACAGTAAAAATGGCAAAAAAAAAAAAAAAAAAAAATACACATTGAAAAGTAAACTACTTGCATAGGGTGACTCACGATGAAAAATACTGTGTAATTTTTGAAAGTCACTGTTCCAGATAAATTTAATACAGATTAATAGTTGTATTGGTTTTGACATCGTCTTTCTTCTTGCCACTGAGGGGATGCACATCGACGCCATCGTTTGCGTACTAGCATGAATGCAATCGGTACATCGTTGCCAATTTGTGTATACAGTATCGGCAAGTTCCTAGCAATAAATGGTGTTCTAAATTCAAATTCAAACGAAGAATTTAAAATCAGAAATCTGTATCTTTGTAATGCACATCGAGTGTGCGGTCACCATCCTTCCAACCACTGTATACAAACAGCTGCATTGGCCATGTGGTCTGACAAACAACACATCACCTGATTGGTCAATTGAGTCACATGCAAAAATGAGCCAATCACGGCTCGTGTTACAATGTGTTCATCATGGCTTCCATCATGGCTTCCACCCTGTGAATGTGTGTGAACCTTCCGAAATTTACGGAGGGAACACACAAACGGGAAGCTTTTTTTTTTCAATTGCAGCATGCGAAAATAAAGATTCCAGTGTTTATAGCAACAATTATTTGGAGTCACAGGCAAATACGCAAAGGTAGGGGGATAGAGAAAAATGCCGAATGTGTGACAGATCAGTCAGCATGATGCTCCGTTCACCGTAGATTACTCCACGCGGTCACTTGCGTGTGACTGGCAGATGTGTGTTTTGTTTGGCCGGAAAGTCAACTTGCAGTGCCTTAATTGTGTCATTAGATAAGCATAATTTTCAGTAGCAGTAGTTAGCACTTGTGTATACAGTAGTACATGCCATAAGCGACCCCTGACGGTGGTCAGCAACCACCTGGTCAAAACGACCATTTTTTCCATGCACGGACGTTTTTCTGATGTTGAATCTACTGTCGTGAGCAACCACCTGCAAAAAGCGACCAGTGACCGGGAATTTGGAAACACGCCACAAATGACCGCTTTTTGACGAGACTCTCAGGTGTCAAACAGTGACAAACCCTGATGTTTTCCCATCATGTACGACCAAAATGTATAACTGTCATTCATTCGATGTAACTTTGGTGAACTCCAGACATGCACGTGCTCTGAGATTTGTTGATCAACTTGACTTGAGCTAAGTCAAGTCAACCACTGGCGGATATATATATATATATATATATATATATATATATATATATATATATATATATATGCACACACATGGTGTTTTGTTTGTGTTTGTTTTATATTTGATTAAATTAGAATTATTACAGGTTTTTCAGCATTACTGCCATCATGCTATGATTAAATTGAACCAAGACTAGAAGAGTGAACTCGTCTGCGGCCAAACATTTAACAGACTGCATCATGAGGCTGGGTGGGTTATGACCATGGACATATTAACGAGAATAATCTCGTTGATCCTCCATGATGTGACGACGCTCAGCACAACAGCTTCAAAAATTCGAAAAGGAATTTTTTGTCGATAAGCTGAGGAAAAGCAAGTATGGTATATATACTTGTTGTACAGTAAAAAAAATCAAGCAAATTTTCACATGCCTGACCAAGCAAATTTTCATATGCCCGGTCGGGAATCTTGGTCTTTATCTCAACATGCCCGGCACAATCATAGGGTGTCTCGGGACGTCAGACACCCCCTAAATTCGAGCCCTGTACATGTGGTATGAGTGGTAGTCATATCTACCCTAAAAATCACCTTACTGGAAAAACCACCTTTTAAAGAAGACTACAATTTTTAGACACTGGGTAGTTTTTCTTTGTAAAAAATACCTGTAGTTAAACACCTGTAGTTAAAGACCACATGCCATATAAGGCCACTTCCTGCAGGAAGCAGGGGTGGTCTTATGGGCCAGGTACTATTGTAGTCATATTCTTGTGAGCTATGGTGACCTAAGGTCACAGAGCTTATACGATCTCTCATGTCCCTCTGTCATTCTGTCGGTCTATTCTTCCATCCATAAACTTTTGCGTTGTAACGGCGACAACTTTTAAAGTTTTGAGGGTAGCCGCATGTAACTTTCAGGACATGTCATATGTATGAAAATCTAGGTCGAATGTCTAATGCCAAGCGTAGCTGAAGTAAATATTGCCATCTGGGCAGTAAACCCTACTATACATCAGGCACTTGCACAAAGGCGACTGGTGGGGTCTTTTTTAGGGGTTTTGCATATCAATGTAACAAGGTCCCAAATTAGTCAATTTCACCATGACTTTTCCTAAAAGGGCCTCACTGATGCAGAAAGCTGACTTCCTTACACTCGTGCACGAATGTACAGTGAAAACTCGTTATGATGACATCATCTGTTCCCTTAGAAGAGTGTCAGATAATTGAATATGTCAGAGAAATAAATAATACCACAAAGAAAATGGACTTTTTGCCATTCAAAACTTGTGTCATTATAATGAATATGTTGGATATCTGAGTGTCGTTATAATGAGGTTTCACTGTATATGTGGCTGCCAGAGTACCCTAAATCACATGAGCCATAAGCGTGTGTGCACAGGCATGATATATCACTATGCGCATATATTTTTTCCGGCCTTTGATCATGATTTTCTTTCCTATCTTGTTCTGTTATACAGATTTGTTCCATTCAAACGCTTCAATAAAATTAAAACAACAAAATTTTGCTAAAAACATCAGTAACGACCTGGGCATTGCAGACAGCATTCAACAACACATTCTGTTTAGGCAAATCTTCTGTAGCTCTCGGCTCATCTGCCATGGTCACCGTAGGGTGACCAATCTGTGTATTTTCCTTGTCTTCCATAATGAATTTTCATAACTGCACTTATCTGTGTCTAGATTTATTTGACCAAAGGCTTTTTGTGTCAATTAATATCGTGTGAAAATGTAGCATCTTGATCCAATAATCTTTGCATGAATACAGCTTGTTTTCCAACATGTGCCATGTGCAGGTCACATGAGACCTGCACATGGCACAGGAACAATGAGTTTGATCGGACAGTGAGGGCCGCGTGATCATTTATAATGAGGTAATATGACGTTTTCATGCCCATTGTGGGCTATTTTTGAAGGGATATCATACCCCAGGTATATGTTTTTCTAAGACAATAAGAGAGCTTGTTACATAGAAAGACAAATCTGCAGATTCCAGCAGAATAAAACAAAAAGAGGACGATGCAAAGCATCATGAATGCAAAGGTGCAAAGTAACTAAGTTGTGGGATAGATTTTGCAGTTGTGTCATTCAAGATGTCGCAAAAAACAGACAGTTGTTTGATTTTTATCCATTTAACAAGAATATACTGTTTTAAACCACGAAATCAAAATAAGCCTAGCTATCTGCAAGTATTTCAGTTTGTCTATGATAAAATGCACACACTTGCAGTTAAATAAACATTTTTATTGCAGGCCAGAGGGAAGCTGCTAAAGGATCTCAAGTATTTGCTTGCATGCAAAGTTATTAAGTATAGAGTGTGTTGACCATCGATGATAGGGTTCACCTCATTTTAGGCATTAGGTGTTTTACCTCCGATTTTTTCTTTTTGTTCAGTTTGGCATATGGCATCAAATGTATTTACCAGATGCTCAGCAAGAGCAGATTCATTAGGGCTTAGCCCATGTTATCTTTGTACATTATATCTGAATGCAGCTGCAAAGAAACAGATTAAATATTCAAATCTTCAACAATTTTATTTGACACATTTCAGAATTAATGTTGTAATTGCTTGTAGAAAATTTAAATGGTAAACTTTAGAAGAATATATGCTCCACCTCCCCCCCCCCCTTCATCAACATTGGGCATGTGTGCAAGGATGTATGAGGGGAGTCTGTTTATTTTATTGTACCAGTGTTTTTATTACCTCTTTTGGGAGGATGTGATGGTCCTGAAAGGGATCTTTTTAGCTCTGCTGACCAAAGGTTGCAGAGCTTATGGGACCACTCATGTCTGTCCATCCAGCCGTAAACTTTTGCTCATTAGCGCGATACCATCGACAGATTTCAAGTTAGCCCAATATAACTTTCAGGACTTATAGAGTGTATGAAAATCTAGGCCGAGTTCGATATTGGTGACACCACCTACATTATTATGTAATATAGGAGTCAAAATATGAAAATCTTGTGAACACTCTAGCATTTTTAATTTGTGGCGGATCTTCACCGAATTTGGTGGGATTGTGGGGGAGGTCAAAGTCGAAGGTGCTAATGATACTACTGGCACCACCTATAATTTGACAAATTATGAGTCAAAATGTGTTTGAAGATGTAAAATTCCAGATTTGGAAAAATAATTGATTAGACTTGCCAAATTTATAGGATATATAGAAAGTGGCCAAAGGTAGAATGAATGAATAATATCAGTGACCTTGACCTATTTTTGTGAGGTCAATATGCCTGTAAAGTTGAAAACGTGATTTTGTAATGGCCTGGTGTAGCTTGGACGTCAGTGGCAAAGAGAATTGAGCCTCCAGCTCAAACTTGCACTTGATTACATAATACATAAAACTGGACTTGGTGACCTGCTTTGGGTCACTGTGACCCAGTAATTATGGAGTTTGGCGCTTGTCCAAGTTTATTGTTTTTCCTCAATAACTCGAAAAGTCATCCCTTGATTTGAACAGACTATATATGGAAAGCTGAATGTGGGGTGCATATTTTGAAAAATACAATTATTTAATCCGAGTTGAAGGTCAAGGTCAGATGGCCAGTTTGAATATTGGGGTCATGTTGTGAATGCTATGCACCCCACAATTCTTGAGATAGGCCCATGTAACATTTAGGAGTTACAGAGTGTATAAAAACCTTTGTCAACATCAATGTTGGTGGCGCCACCTATAGTATGTACTATATAGGTCAAAATGTGAAAATCTTGTGACCACAGTACTGTCCACAGTTTCCAGTATGTAATATAGGGGTCAAAATGTGGAAATCTTGTGAACACAGTAGCATCTTTAATTTTAGGCAGATGTTCACCAAATTTTATGGGATTGTGGGGGAGGTCAAAGTCTAAGTTGGTAGTGGTACTAGTGGTGCCATATATAATTTGATGGAAATTCTGAGCCAACGTATGTTTTAAGATAAAAAATTCCATATTTTGAAAAGTGATTGGATTAGACTTGCAAATTTAGAGGATATATATGATAGACAATGTCTAAAGCTAGAATCGTATATAATATCAGTGACCTTGGTGTATTTTTGTGATGTCACCATGCCTGTAAAGTTGAAAGAGGTGATTTTGTAATGGCAAGGTGTAGCTTGGACTTGAATGGCAATGTCATCACAGCACCAGGCAGGCCTCTGGGCCTCTTGTATTACATAATCTTTGTGTCCTTGATCTTCTGTCCCAAGGTCCCTGAGGACATAAAGTTAAGGGCTCACTCGTTGTTGTCTTGGCACATGCAACAATATTCATCACAGGAGTTGCACAAATAAGCTTTGATTACATGTGGAGCAAAGTGCCATCTGGTGGACAATTTTTACATTACGTTGATATGTCATAAGCCACTTGAGGACTCACAGCTTTGAAATGAACAGGTGCAATATAGCCCTGATGCCAGCAGAGCATTAGGCCCATGGGCCTCTTGTTTGTTTGTTTGAAGGTTACACATGTCAGTGGCGGAGGTAACCACCATGCTCTTCAAGCCAACCAGGACCCTCTTCAGCATGCTGCGTTAACTTTGCTATCTTGGCCCCAAGGACTTGTTTCCACTGTTCTGTAAGCAGCTGTGCCATTTGGTCCAAGGTGGCTGCAGGTTCATCGTACTCGTCCCGCACTCAAAAGCCACGCACTAACATCCCATAAATGTTCAATGGCGTACAGGTCAGAAGATTGTGCTGGCCATGGCATCATTTGGACATTCTGCTGCAGGAGATACAACATAGGGACTTGTGCAGTATGTTGCCATGCTTTGTCTTGCTGGAACAGCGGCCCAGGATGTTACTGGAACCATTTGGTTACTGTTGGCAGGATCACATCCACATATTACTGGCTTGTTAGAGTCCCATTTACCTGGATGAGTTCTGTTTTACCTGTTGCTGTGATTACCCTCCCCCCCCCCCCCCCACACACACACATTGTGACACTTCCTCTTCACTAGCAGTCATGTTCCACCAGGCATCCATCCACAAATCTCTCTGAAGGGATACATCTAACCCATATCCTCCCAAGATGAAAATCGAGGCAAAATCATGACTCACGGGACCACATCACACTCCTCCACTGATCTCTGGTCCAGTCAGTATGTTCCTGACACCACTGTATCCATGCAGCCAGGTGTGCCGGACCAAGACGGATGCAGATGGCAGGGGGTATGACCTCAATTTGGCCGACATTAGTCTCTTGTTGATTGCACAGCATGATGCTTCACTGTTTGGAAGCCTGGCAGCACTGCTGACAAAACCTCTCTGCCAAAAGGAGTGCATGTGTCTTTGGGTACTGCATCAGGTGACAGTCGCTCCCATCTGAAAGTCTTGGTCTTCCAAATCTGATTTTCATCTTGTGTGTTCTCTCTTAAAAACAGCCCCACTGCCTCTGTATCACTGCCCTGGAACACCCCATTCATCCTGGCTACCTTACACCAGGAAAGACCAGCCTCCAACACGCCCAGGATCGTGCCTCTGTTGAGTACAAAGAGCTGCGAGTAACCTGTATGCTGCAGCATTATTGATTAACATTGATATTGTGTTGCCAGTGACCCCTTATGAAGCCGATAGGCACCCCTAATACCAGACACACTTTTCAAACCTTTGTGGCTGTTATCTCATTTCCAGGACATTTTGTTTTTGTGTGACCACTCCGGCATTTCATGAGCTATCCTGTCCCTGTTATATAACAGTCCATGTGACACTCAGATAGAATTCCACATGGCCGTGTCATGGGGAATGGATTTAGACAGCACAAGTTTTAAAACCATTCACTGCAAGCCTGTGGCAAGCAGTGAACGGTTTGAAACAAATGCTGTCTAAATCCATTCCCCATGACACGGCCATGTGGAATTTTGTTTCTCCCATAGAGCGTTAAATCCTATGTTTTTGTCAAAAATCTACTTGGTTTAGCGTGCTTGCTGCAGCCGCTTCGACTCCATTTTGTTCAGTTTCAACATTGTGTTGCGAAGGTACGTCACTCAAAGAAAGAACTTTCAGTTACTCTTTTCTATCTAACATAATCTGATTGGCTTACAAAGAAAACAACAACCAATAGGGTTCTCTCTTTTCTTTCATTTCAGTCATAAAATCGTTCCACACGTATGTTGGGAACGATTGTGTTTCCACATGGGTAACTATTGGAGAAACATATTTTCTCCACAAACTAATATTTAGAGCAAATGAAATGACCAGGCAAGGGCCTGACAGCAAAAAATTTGATAGAAGTTATTCCTACCAATTTCACGTCTAATGGGGCATCATCAAGGACTGTTGGCCTATTGAGCATCTCTCGTCATTTTAAGGGAGCTGTCAACAATTGCTAACGTAATTAGGCGAACATCAATGCAGATCGTTTTAAATGCTTCAGTTGTAAATTGGTTCACTCGTACAGTGATGTGATGCAGAGTGCAGTGTAAACAGTGACAAGTGTCTTCCCTGTTGTGCTTTTGACGTCGCAAGTACAAGTGCATTATCACTGGATGGATCCAGTGATTGTGCAGATCCCAAGGAATGTATTAAATGGGCATTGTCAGCAAACCTAAATTGGGGTATTTTTTAAAAGATATGGGGTCCCGGGTAGGGATCCAAGATATTGTGACCAGGAGTATGTTTCCATAATAGACCATCAATTTTGAGCTAAAGCTATAATGTGGATGGCCATAAGGAAAATAAGCATAGGGAACAAATTTTTAGCATAATACTTAGCGAGTATGCTTATTTTCCCATGACATTGAGACCGAAAGGTGCAAAGTTAGTGCATCCAGAAAAAATTGCTTGAGCCTGAATGCTTCAGTTTTTTTTTTTGAGCTTGGGTGATGTACATATGTGTTCCAAGATCTGTACCTTCAGGTTGAGAACTCCATGGTCTACCATATAAAGTGTCTGCCAAGGGTTTGTTGTCTGTCATTCTTATTTATGTAATAAAAGTGCCTTCGGCTTTGGAGTGAAAGATGCAGCTTAGCAGAGAAGGTTGCCCTGACAGTGGATGCAGGTCCAAAAGTACCTGCGGATTTTCATATAAGTCGTAAAAAGTGCTCTTGGAGTCAATCCATGAGGTGGCGTGATGTTTTTCCAACATACTGTTTGTTGTATGTTTGGCATGTGTGCAGATAAACCAAATTGTTGTGTTTACATATGCCGCCAAGTGGTGTGCTGTAATTGCATCCTGTGTGGGTACGTTACTGTGCCTGCATGATGTAGCCATTTTTCAGCAGTAGTTGCTCTGGTTATTGTCACATGGGTTTAGCACTGTCACCCCTGTCATTGCGGGTGTCATGTGGGTGGGGGGATAACTGATGGGTGATTTCACCGGTAGATACTTGAGGTTGGTGTGTATGCTGTAGCCTAAGATCACCTCGTTGTCTTTTAGTATTGGACCATATTTAGTGGCTTTGAGTGTACCCCAATTTTCTTGTATTATTTTCTTAAGTGGAGGCATTGTTGGGTGATACTTGGTGCTAATGAACAGTTTGTGTTGTTCATGTTGTGTTTATCTTGTATGACTTCTGAGTTGCAGAAGTGTCTGTCAGTCTGTCCACAGATTGGGAAAAAAAAGGATATTTAGAGCAGCCTATGTTAAACCAATGGGGGAAGTCTGTTTTTTTTTTCTCCATTTTTTACAAAGATGCAGGGCTTTTCAAATTTGGATTGCCCCTAAGTTGCAGTATTTTAAGCGTCATTACTGTTCAAACAATATGCACCATTTCACTGGTAGGTCAGTCACAATGGCAAGTTTGGTGGTTTTTGGAGTAATAGTGTCCCAGAAAAACTCTGGACAAATTTGGTCATGAAGGAAAGAAGAGAGAGAGAGGGAAGGAGAGAGAAAGAATTCTTGGAAAAAGAAAATATCAGGGTTCGCACGCAGACATTATCATACTAAAAGTCCCACAAATGGGTATCACGGAAGTTGAATTGTGCAAAATGTGGATGAAATGGAACTTCTTTCTCAAGGTCAGAGAGGGATTGCCTTTCAGGAAAAGATTAGTTTACATGAGATTTCTGATAACAGATGAGCAGAGCATAAGGCCCATTGGCCTCTTGTGTTGTCATTTTTGTGCATCAATGAAACATGCGAAAAGAAAAATACAGAGAAATTAAGTGGATTTACATTATTTCTTCCAGTATTCCTGTGTGTTCTTTGTTTCCCATTTTGAATAAATATTTTTATACAAGACACTCTAAAATATATGAACAAGAATTATGTGATATAGCATGACACTATATGTTGTGCACATGTTCATTCTTGTTTGTAATAGATAGCTAAGTTGCTGAAAGTGTGTATGTGACTAAAGGCAAAGAGATGTTTACATATTAGATGCTCTGCCAATATTAGTTCTTGATTATCATAACTTTTCTAGCAAGTAGAGTTTCACAAGACATATGGCCAACTTTGCTTTAAAGTAGTATAAGTGAAAGCTCTGCTAGTAACTTTATAAAACAGAATGAACAGGTAACATACATCTCCCCCAATAACTGATTAATGAAGAGGTAAATATTTGACAATGTTAACTATTTAATCCACAGAAAGAAGCCAGTGGCAAAAAGTGAAAGTGTTGACACATATTTCAGAATATGTATTTCAAAATAAAAATAACTTCAACACAGGCTATAGTGTGAAAAGAATAGGCATAGTTTTTATATTTTGATTTTATAACTGGGTGGGTTTTTTATTTTTGGGGGGGGGGGGGTTGAGATATTAATTTTTTTTTTTCCACTTTTTAGACCATGACCTAAGTTGTGCATGTAAATATATTTTAACTGTTCCATCCCATCCGGCCATTCAGGAACTCTGGGTTCACCTCTCCACAGTGCATATGTGCTTTTTCACATCGTATCAAAAGCTGTTATATCATGTTGGACAAAGGTCAGATACTACATGTTAACTCTTTCTGTGGCAATCACGACAGATACTCAAGTTGCTCTATTAAAGTCGAACTAGTCTGAATTGTGATTAGGATCTCAGATACGTATTCTTCGTGAAAACACCTTTTCATTCAAGTACCAGCATGCCACTAGTTCCAGAGAAAATATTCCAGGTCAACAGCTTTTCTGGGCGCGCCATGCACCCAATGGATGCCAAGAAAAGCTGATGACTCAGTCCAAAATTGGGCTCTTAAAGAGTTAAAATTCTGCCTCTGGCATAGCTTTCAGCTCTCCCGTTTGTACCCACCAGGATCATTCCATTTTTGAGACCCACAAAGTTGATCACAATAACAGCATTTTGCAGCAAAATTGGCTATTTTCTTTGCTTTCATGTGAGTTTTAACAAAGTCTCCCTGCCAAATAGCTTCAGGGGGTTGACACTGATGTTCTGGACACCTTTTCCCAATTGCAAGCACTTTGGACCTGTACTTTCAGTAATTAATTACTATCTACTCTTACAGTGACCTCATGCCCTGGTATGCACCAGTGGTCAAGCCAAGTTAACCCTTGTCTTCACTGTTATGGCATAAACACAGCTCAAACAGCCCTTCCTTGTGCAGCTAGCAACAGCTTTCTATTTCATAAACTGTGATGCACCCAGTCCTTCAGTTTGTCTGGGTGTGAACCCACACATTTTGTTTTTTCAAGAATTCTTTCTTTCCTACCTTCCTTTCTTCACAACCAAATTTGTCCAGAGTTTTTTGTCGGACACTATTATTCCATAAACCACCAAACTTGCCATTGTGATTGACCTACCAGTGAAATCTTGCATATTAGTTGGAACAGTCATGATATTTAAAATTGTGTAAATCCCGGGCAATTCAAATTTTATAAAGCTCCATATCTTCCAAACTATTGCAGATAGAGACAAAATTTCATTGTGTATGTATAGGTTTGTGACACTTGCCAAAATAGTGGACAGTAAATAACAGTTGTAGAATTTTTAAAAATACTAATTAAGGGCATTGAAAAATTTAAAAGTTGAATATCTCTAAAACTATTACAGATAGAGATGCCATGCCAACTTTAATTTGTGCAAATTAGGTGATTATGCAAAGTTTAAATCTTGAATAGCTTCAAAACTATTATAGAGGTGCCATTCCAACTTCAATTTTTTGGTTTGTGACATAGCTCCGTCCAATGAACCATGAACCAAAGTTGTAAAATTTTGATTTATGCAAATTAGGTGAATATGCAAACTTTAATCTTGAATACCTTCAAAACTATTACAGATTGAGGTGCCATTCCAACTTCAATTAGTAGGTTTGTGACATAGGTGCATCCAATGAACCAAGAACCAAAGTTGTAGTATTTTAATGTATCAAATAAGGTGAATACACAAAATCTAAATCTTGAATCATTTCAAAACTGTTACACATAGAGGTACCATTGCAACTTTAATTTGTAGGTTTGTGACATAACTGCATCCAATGAGCCATGAAACAAAGTTGAGGGCTTTTAATTTATACAAATTAGGCAAATACACAAAATTAAAATCTTTGAATAGCTTCATAACTATTATAGATAGTGGTGTCATTCAAATTTCGGTTTATAAGTTGGTGACATTGCCAGATCCAGTGAACCAAGTTGTAGCATTTTAATTAATGTAAATTATGCTAATACACAAAATTTGGACTATGTTGAACAATGGCAAAGTGTATCATTTCAAAATGTTCTCATTTTGAAGGCACCAAGACAGATTTGCTGGGAAGCATATCATCTTTTTAGTTAATATCTGGTGTCAGAGTGTCAACCCCAATACCACAGACCCTGTTAGCAAGGAGGGTGCCAAAGTATTGGTTGTATTCTGTGCACATGCATGAGGTCCGACCTTTCACCTAGACTTCTCTTTCTGTAAACACTGGCGGCATAATTACAAGGATCATGTGTTTAAATTGTACTGTCATTGGACGATCACAAGTGGCTGTACCTGATTCAGAAGCAGCTAATAGGTCCAATTTACACTGAATCTACTGAAGTGATTGCCTGTGCATATTAGGAATATTTAACTAGTTAAAACAAAAACAAAAAAAAACAAAAGCAATAAACGAAAAAAAAGTCTCGAAACTGTTGGATAGGGATAAACAGGTTCCTGTATACATGTAAATGGCATGGAGCTTTGTGTTTCATAAAATGCAGTAAATTTATTTGTTTCATATTTATTAGCTCAGCTGACTTGTCAGTCAGCTGAGCTTTTGTGAGGGTCTGTCGTATGCCGTCCGTCCGTCCATCGTCTGTCCAGAATTCACATTTTCAACTTCTTCTCCAAAATAATCAACCAGATTCACTTCAAACTTAGTGGGGATGTGCCTTGAGTGGGTCTCTACCAAATTTGTTCAATGGTCACGCCCAGTGAATTTTGGATTTTTTATGAATTTTTTTGTTCTTTTTGGGGGCAAATCTTAAAGACTCTTCTCCAGAACCGCTCACCCAATTACTTTGATATCACACAGGAACACATCAGGGGATTCCTAGTTCTGAATTTGAACACCAGGTGGTGCTGTGATTTTTTCCTTATTTCTTTTTAATTTTATGTGTGTTTTTTGCAATTTTTGACTTCTTCTCCAGAACCATCACTCAGATTAAGCTGAAACTTGGTGGATATGTGTCATTGTGGAAGGGTCCAACAAAGGTGGCAGTGGTGTGGATTCCTGATTTTTAACCATTTTTTCAATTTGGCTACTTATCGGTCAATGCAGCTGTTGCATTGATTACTATGTAAGTCAATGGGCATTCTAATGCTAATTCACATTTGTGATTTCTTCTCAAAAACCGTCAATCAGATTGACTTCAAAGTTGGTGGCAATGTACCTTGGGTGGGTTTCTACCAGGTTTGTTCAAATGGTCACACTCCATTGGTTTTTTGGATTTTTAATGATTTTTTTTTTTTTGTTCTTTTTTGGACTAATCTTAAAAAAGCTTCTTCTTCACAACCAGCTCACCCAATTGCTTTGATATTACATAAGGACACTCCTAGGAACTCCTAGTTCTTAATTTGTTCAAAAGGTGCTGCTGCAATTTTTTTTTTAATTTTTTGACGAATTTTTGTGTGTTTTTTGTTACTTGTCACTTCTTCTCAAGAAAGGTCTCTTAGATTGAGTTGAAACATTTTGTGGATATGTCCCTTGCGAAAGGGTCAAGCAAAGATGTGCCCTAGGTAGCACTGCTGTGGATTCCTAATTTTAATGTTTTTTTTTTTTTTTCAATTCAGGTACTTATCAGTAAATGCACCTTTTTGGCTCTGCTGACCAAAGGTTGCAGAGCTTTTGCAACCGCTCATGTTTGTCCATCCGTGTTTCTTCACATTGGTATTAGAAGATGACTGTTGATGGTTTGGTAACTCTGGAATCTCTTTGCTGTCATTGTTGGGTTTGATATATTATGAATATGGGTCATGTTTTTCTACATAAGTGTATCATACTATAGACGTCTAGTCTGTAGAACTTCAGCTGTTTAGTGAGGGACTTATAGAAGTCTGCTTCTTGCATTTCATACTCCATAACAGTGATTCAATCACTTTACTTATTAATTACATAATGTTCCAGATTCATAGATATCACAAAAATGATATAGGCCTACTGTCTACTTTTGCTATAAACTCAATAAAATTAGAATTTTGTGTGGTTGGGCCTATACATATTGGAAACACTGTAGTCTGTATTTAATGAATATTTCAAAGGTTGAAAGGACCGGTTTAAAACCACCAGTTGCCTTTTGTTGGTGACTGCCTGTCTCAAGTCAGGAATGAAATTTGTTTTTTCACATTGGTATTGGAAGATGAATGTTGATGCTTTGGTAACTCTGGAATCTCTTTGCTGTCATGGTTGGGTTTAATATGTATAATTATGAGTCAAGTTTTTCTACATAAGTGTATCATATTAGAGACGTCCACTTTTCATGTCCTGGCTAAAATATGCTTGTCCTGAAAATTAAATTAATGAAACTTTACACACAGGTGCACCTGGACTTAATGGTGTGTCATGTACCAAAAGTAGGTCACCAAGTCCAGTATCTGGGTCACGGTGACATATTCTTGTAAAATCGTGTCCGAGCTTTAATTCCTTAACTATGTAAGTCAGATCAATGAAACTTTACACACAGATGCATTTACACATAAAAGTGTGTCATGTACCAAAAGTAGGTCACTAGGTCAAATATCTACATCACTGTGACATATTCTTGTAAAATTGTGTCTGAGCTGAAGGTGTGTCATGAAAAAAAATATGTCATAGGTGTAGTATCCGGTTCACGGTGGTACATGTATGTAAAACATAATTCACTTCATGCCCAGTCTGTAATTCTGTTGTCCTTTGACTCATAATCATGCAACTTTACTCACCTTTGTATCTGGACACAAGAGTGTGTCATGCATAAAAGTAGGTCAAATATCTGGATCATGGTGATAGCCTATTATTATTGACCACAGTTATTCCAAAATGAGACCTGTGACTAGCAAGGTTATAAATGAGGCCGGGGGGAGGCACAGATCCAGCAATCTCTAATTATAACTGCCTTTTAATTATTTTTCTGCTAGGAAACAGTTGGCTGCATTTGATTTTTTACACCCTTTCCAGAAGTTGAGGGGTATATGGTAATGGGCACCATCTGTGTGTCCATCTGTCTGGGACAAATTTTGTCTTCTTTACTTTTTTTCACTAATTGATTAACAAAGATCATTAAGCACCTCAAACAAATTTTGTCCAGTTCATATCTTCTAAACTATGAATGCTAGTCCTTTAAAATTGATAGAGTTGGTAGATCATAGGTAGGTGTGCATGGGCATTGTTTTGTGTGTCTAATTGCTAATATTAATTAATTAATTAACAAAATTTCATAGGGCAACCTTCAGATCAAAAACGATTTTATCTGGGCCATATCTTTGGCACTCTAAATGCTGGCCCTTTCAAATTGTGAGGGTTGGCAGATCTTAGGTAGAAGGTGTGCATAGAATTAAATTTATTGGTCTGAATACACTCTTTTGAATTATATTAGTATGTTTTTTTTCTTTTTATCCCTGCTTTAATGGATGAGGTTGTGTGGGTACTTGATTGTCTGTGCTAAGACATCAAATATGAAGCTAGAGCTTTGCGCAAAATGGATGCCAGATGCGAAGACAGCTTCACTTATTGCAGAAATTTGAGAATGAAGAGTTAAAAACAGCTGTTAGACTGATCATTGTGTGACAGATATGGGCTTCAATGGTGGCTTCATGGCTTAGATATCATTTCTTTGTGAATTTGTTTGCAGTTTCCGCAGTAGTTGCAAGATTTTGTGTGGCATGAGTGTCTCTAGACAGATGACCTGATTTCAGTTCATGGACCACGTGCAAAACAACTTGTCATGTTTGTGGATGTTTTGAATGATCACCAGGCATCTTTATACTATGCCCTATTAAAATATTAGTGATTTGAATCAAATGCATGTATTTATGTCTCCCCATGCTATGGGGGGACATATTGTTTTTGCATCCATTTCTTCTTCTTCTTCTTCTTCTTCTTCTTCTTCTTCTTCTTCTTCTTCTTCTTCTTCTTCTTCTTCTTCTTCTTCTTCTGCTTCTTCTTCTTCTTCTTCTTCTGCTGCTGCTGCTGCTGCTGCTGCTGCTCCTCCTCCTCCTCCTCCTCCTCCTCCTCCTCCTCCTCCTCCTCCTCCTCCTCCTCCTCCTCCTCCTCCAGCACATTGTTGTGTGCCTTGCAGATGCAATAACTCAAGAAAGATTTGACCTGGGAAGTTGAAATTTTTTGTGAAGATGTTCCTATATAAAACCTTCCTTTGGATTGCAGATGGGATACCTTGATATATTTTTCATGGTCACATGGGCATGTCATCTAAAATTGACGCATACGCAATAACTCTGCAAGGATTTGACTTAGGAGGTTGAAATTTTGCACGATTATGTACCATAATATGAACTAGGTTGGGATTGTAGATGGGTGACCTTGACATATTTTCAAAGTCATATAGCCACTTTTTAAAAATCATTGCAGATACACTCAAGAAAGATTTGACTTAAAGAGGTTGACATTTTGTGTGATTATGTTTCTATGTAAGAATTTTATAGGACCTTGCTTGTGACTGCAGATGTATGACCTTGACCTATTTTTCAAGGTCACATGGGCATTTCGTCTAATATCAATGTGGACTTGATAACTCAAGAAAGATTTGACTTAGGAAGTTGAATTTTTTCATGATTATGTACCATAATATGAACTAGGTTGGGATTGTAGATGGGTGACCTTGACATATTTTCAAGGTCACATAGCTACTTTTTGAATATCATTGCAGATACACTCAAGAAAGATTTGACTTAAAGAGGTTGACATTTTGTGTGACTATGTTTCTATGTAAGAATTTTCTTAAACCTTGCTTGTGACTGCAGATGTATGACCTAGACCTATTTTTCAAGGTCAAGGTTATTTCGTCTCAAATCAATGTGGATGTGATAACTCAAGAAAGATTTGACTTAGGAGGTTGAAATTTTGCATGATTGTGTAACATAATATGAACTAGGTTGGGATTGTAGATGGGTGACCTTGACGTATTTTCAAGGTCACATAGCCACTTTTTAAAAATCATTGCAGATGCACTCAAGAAAGATTTGACTTAAAGAGGTTGACATTTTGTGTGACTATGTTTCTATGTAAGAATTTTGTTAAACCTTGCTTGTGACTGCAGATGTATGACCTTGACCTGTTTTTCAAGGTCATGGTTATTTCGTCGCAAATCAATGTGGATGTGATAACTCACGAAAGATTTGACTTGGGAAGTTGAAATTTTTTGTGAAGATGTTCCTATGGATGATCTTACTTGGGATTGCAGATGAGTGACCTTGACATATTTATCAAGGTCACATGGGCATGTCATCTAAAATTGACACGGATGCAACTCTGGAAGGATTTGACTTAGGAGGTTGAAATTCTGCATGTTAATGTACCATAATACCAAGTAGGTTGGGATGGTAGATGGGTGACCTTGATTTATTTTCAAGGTCACATGGCCACTTTAAAAAAAATATGGCAGATGCACTCGAGAAAGATTTGACTTAAGGTGGCACAAACAAAGCTAGGCACTTAGAGGAATGCTGTCTTCAACCCGCTCTCCTGTTTTGGTTTTTATTTATTTATGTTTTTAAGCTAGGACTTTCATATTGCACAGGATAATAGTCCATGAAAAAAACAATGTGTGAAAAAAACAGCTTATTAATTTGAAATGTTAAAATATCCTGAAAGGTAAAATCTGTTCACATGACTTTTCATATATTTACCAAAAAACTGACATTGATTCAGCTTTATCAGATTTCCTGCGAAACTTCATAAACTTATACAAAGTCAATATCACGGAGAATTATATTACCTCAAAATACAAGGTGAATAAACCCTGGCTCTCATCAGGAATAATTAGATCAATTGATAGAAAAAAAAACAAATTATATTGGAAAAAGTGTCACAACCCCTCAGTGAAAAACAAACAGAAATACAACAACTACCGTGGTAAACTCAATCATATAATGCGTATCGCCGAGGAAAAATATTATGACATTATCCAACAAAATAAGTTTAACTTGTCAGAAGTATGGAATCTTTCACTACCTATGCAGCAGATCCGTAAAACATTGTATCAAAAATGCGCTGCCTCAATGTTGATGTATGTTTTTTTTCAGTGCCAGTTACAAAGAGGTTGGACTGTACTGGGTGGGCTCCATTGGACACAGCATGGTGGTCTTCCTGCCTGGCTCAGCTTTAGGTCAGAATCAAACTTCCCTCACATCAGTTGTGAAACCTGTCTTGTAAGGATGTACAATGTAACACTTTGTTTTTATTTTGCTTAATATGTGTTATGAACAAATGTGTTCAATAGTCCTTGTCATCAAACCTCAATCTTTATTGGTCTACCATGTGGGCATCGAGACACACACACACACACACACACACACACACACACACACACACACACACACACACACACACACACACACACACACACACACACACACGAAATACTGTCACCTACATTTTACAGGCAAAACAGCTTGACAGTTTTCTCATCTGAATCTTGACACATTTGTTCCATTTCTGTGTTCACTCCCCATAACCCACTTTTAAGCTATATGGTACACATGGTTTTTGTTTACATATGTGTCTGTGTGCATACATACATACATACACACACACATACATACATACGTACATACATACATACATATCTCTTTGCTGTCATGGTTGGGTTGATATTTATGAATATGGGTCATGTTTTTCCACATTTATAAGTGTATCATACTAGAGATGTCCATCATCAAAATTCACGTTTTTCTCTTGTTCTTCAAAACCATCAGCCAGATTCACTTCCAACTTAGTGGGGATGTGCCTTGGATAGATCTCTGTGAAGTTTGTTCAAATGGTCACTCTTCAGTGATTTTTTTGCATTTTTTATGAATTTTTCTGTTCTTTTTGGGGCTAAATTTAAAAAAAAAATCTTCTCCGAAACTGCTCACCCCATTGTTTTAATATCGCACAGGGACACTCCCATTGACTCCTGGTTGTTAATTTTTTTCACTAGTTGACGCTGCAATTTTTTTCTAAATTTTTATGGTTTTTTTTGTATGTTTTGCTATTTTTGACTTCTTCTCCAGAACCATAACTCAGATTAAGCTGAAACTTGGTGGATGTGTTCCTTGTCGAAGGGTAAAAAAAAATTGTTCACAAGGTGGCACTGCTTGTGGATTCCTGATTTTAAACGAATTTTTCAGTCTGGGTACTTATCGGTCAATGCACCTTTCCTGTTGATAACTATATAAGTCAATGGGCATTCTAATACTAATTCACATTTTGAAATTCTTTTCCAAAACCGACATCCAGACTGACTTCAAACTTGGTGGCAATGTAGCTTGGGTGGGTTTCTACCAGGTTTGTTCAAGTGGTCATGCTCTCGTGATATTTTTTTTTTTTTTTTTTTTTTTTTTTGACAAATCTTTCAAAATCTGCTTCTCAACAACTGCTCACCCTTTGATACTACATAAGAACACTCCTAGGGACTCCTTGTTCTGAATTTGTTCACCAGGTGGTACTGCAATTTTTGAGCTCTGCTGACAAAAGGTCACAGAGTTTATGCGTCCACTCATTTCTGTCCGTCCGTCAGGAGTCAAAATTTTTTTTTCACATTGGTATTCGAAGATGAATGTTGATGTTTTGGTAACTCTGGAATCTCTTTGCTGTCATTGTTGGGTTTGATATTTATGAATATGAATATTTTCAACATACGTGTATCATACTAGAGACGTCCATAAACTTTTGCTCGTTAACATGTTATGGTCCACAGTTTTCAAGTCAGCCCAATATAACTTTCAGGACTTATAGGATGTATGAAAATGTAGGCCGAGTTCGATATTGGTGGCGCCACCTATATTATGTAATAGAGGGGTAAAAATATGAAAATCTTGTGAACACTCTAGCTACTTTTAAATTTTGGAGGATCAAATTTGGTGGGATTGTGGCGGAGGTCAAAGTTTAAATTGGTATTGGTACTAGTGGTGCCACCTATAATTTGACAGAAAGTATGAGCCAAAATGTGTTTTAAGTTGTAAAATTCCATATTTGGAAAAAGTAATTGAATTAGACTGCCAAATTTATAGGACACAGACCATGGCCAAAGGCAAAATGCTAGGTGATATCAGTGACGTTGACCTACAGTTCCGCCTGCGTTCAAGTTATCAAATGCCAAACGCACCAACGCTTCCCAAACGATCCTCAAACGCAAGCGAGAAAACTCAAACGTTAAGCAAACGCGTTGCAAACGTGTTTCAAACGCTCTGATAATAAAAACGTTTCAAACGCTTCACCAAACGCATTTCAAACACTTTCACAATTGCATTTCAAACACATCCAAACAGGTCAATGACTTTTCATTGCATAGTTGTTACAAACTAAAGCATTTCCCAAATGTTTGATAGTGGCAAAATGTCCCACTTCAACAAGCTATGCGTTCAGTTACTTAAACCTAACACAGAAATAAAGCTTTAGTTGCAGGTTGAAAAAATTTATTTGTACATGTATATGCACTTAAATGTAATGTAAAGAGGGCAGAAGACTTTAGGGGCCACATCGTTTTGATCGCCCCTCTGTACTGAATTGTTTGACCAAGACGAATGACCAGTTTCGGAAGGAACGGCCCACGAGGCACAGCACCATCCGCAGCTGCCACCGTTCTCGTAAAAACACTATCAAAGATAATGAACATCGATGTTTTTTATTTTTTATTTTTCCTATTCAGGGAAAAAATGACCGGCGTAACAACAACAACACTTTTGAAGTTTGTCTCCCTTCAAACATGATAGTCTATTGTTTGCTGTGTCAGTCTCAACATGAAATGGCCGGTTCTCGAACCTGCTTCAGTGCTTAAATCTCCGGCATCCACAACCACTTTGAACAACCGTGTCATTTTTAATTTTCAATTGCAATAAGTATTTGATCTGTTCCTATCTCCATTTCTTCATTGTCAGTAAACAAACCAATACTGTCATTCAGCAAAGTTTAGAGAGTTGTAGTAGGTCTCCATCAATTTCAATTATTTACGTTTTCACAAAAATGAAAGAAAATCGAAACCGATGTTCCCCACGTGTGGAAAAGTCCAGGCATGGGGGGGGTCATGTGGTCCATGCAGAGATCATGTGACCTCGCCCACAGTCAAAATGGTGGTCAACATTTGTAAATCAGTTTCAGTGCACGATATTGAAGCTAATGGTTTTCTGCAATTAGGGCCTACCTTTTTACTGACACTTTCCACAAATTATGAGCAAGGAACTGCCAATGAAGGAATTGTATACCGATACGTCCCAACAACTTAATGACAAATTAAATAGATTCAGTGAATTGTTTTTAATTTGGACTGGTTTGTGAATGCAAGTTTTCAATAATGTTGACCAAAGCAAAATTTGCAATAGTTGCGGGCTTTGCACTGACAAAATTAATGATCTGGCCATTTGATTACGCTACTTCATGTCAACATTTGAAAAAAATATAGTTTAATTTCATTTTGAATACAGGCACACAAGAAAATACAGCGAAGGGAAATCACATTTAATAACGGACACGCTTATTATTTTGACATTATATGCACAGGTAGCCTACATTCCTAAATTATTTTTCGGTGACCAAATATCAAAAAAAAAAAAAACTCCCAATTTATAGCAGCTATAAATACATGTAGGCCTAGTCATATGTTGAAAACCATTTTTGAAATTTGAACATGAATCCTGTTTTACCGGACGTTAATTACCGTTACTTATTTGGATTTTATCACAAAAAAAATGTATGATTCTTGGATCTTTTGCAAATCAATCGTACAGTTTTTGTTTCTTTGTTTCGTTTTGTTTCTTTTTTTGGGGGGGGGGTAATCCAAATAAATATTCAAAATGCGACGCTCAAAGGAAAAGGTCCTAAATAAACGACTTAAACGTCTTTTTTTACATACTTGTGATCTACACATTTTTAGCCCTTTTCCAAAGTGTGTAATAAATTAGTGAAGATAAACACAAATATAAAAAATTAAGACAGAGGGCCGAGTTGACAACTGCCATCTCAATTGTGTGAAGTCTCTCCAACGTATCCTTCACATGTGGATCATCGGCACTGATCAGTGATCTAAGCTGCAGAAAAACAACACAACAAAACAAGAGAGCTGATGCAATTTCTAATCCACCATCAGATTGGATCCCTCTGCGTGTTGGTCAACAAAAGTACAAACCTACTAGATGCACCAGTAAATTTAATAAGGCCTACTTGAAACACTTGGAAATACATATACGTATCTATTTGGATATATATTGTTGCCGACTGTCACAAGCTTGCAATCCTCACAGGAGTCAAGGCGACCAGTGTCCATTTTGCTTGCTGCACATGTGTTACTGCTAGGTTTAGCCACAAGGTGTCACCCACAGCAACACCTTGTGACCATAATCATTAGCATACTCATTTGGATCATTAATTAAAATTTGAAGACTAATTTGGGAAATTGTTCCTTTCTGTTTTCATGTTTTAATGATGCAAATACACATTCTTATTTGAGTTTTATGTCGAAATCTATTATAGATTTCATCAAATCTGCAAAATTGAATCATAATGAAAGAAGAATGTAGGCAATGTCCACACCACTTATATTGAAATGCTGCCTGATGTGGTATATAATCCGTTGCGCCCTCTAGGTTATGAAGTGTTGAGCAGACAAATGAAAGTCCATGGTCCCTATGTTTAAGAAATCAAATATATGAAAATATATATACATATATTATATATATGTATATATATATATATACATAATACAGCTGGCACATTTGAAAATGTAAGCCCAAGCCCCATGGAAGCCTGTGGCACAACAACACAAAGTCAAATGTATCGCAACCAAAACCCCTAATACAAATATGGTATAGTCAGTCCTGGGCACACGACTACATAGTTAGCCTATCTTATTTCATATGCACGGAATGGTCTCATTAGGATTGGGGGGCGAGGGGGTTGAAGAAGAAAGAAACGAAAAGAAAATTGACACACAACTCGTGCAGATAAGTGCAACCATTGGGGAGAAATAAGAAAAGAGAATCAGGAAATAATTCATGCATTGTAAGCCCTGGGGTGTGATTGCACACATATAATACCTGGATCTTTAAGCTATTCAGTTTTGTTTGCTCATTACAAAAAACCAACAACATAAAATCAAACTTGAAAGGGCATTGTCTTTATTCATGTATAATCATTGGAGTCTCATACGCCCTTGTAAGTGTTCCATTCCCATTTTTCACCCTCCGCACATGAAGTGCCGGATGATATTGTCGTCGGTCCAACTTGTCGACGTTACTGCCCCGTGCGATATCTGAATTTTCACCGTAGCTTTACCAATTTTTTATCAGAGATGTATCTTATAATGGACCAGGTTCACATTGAAAAGCAACTTCCTCTGATTAATTATAAACTTTTCACAAAACTTTTTATTAATGTATTTATTAGCGTCAACCATGACGATGTTACCGCGATATCTCAAAAACTATTCACGGGTAGCTCTACCAAATTTTTACCAGGAATGCGTCTTATAATGGACCAGGTTACTACTGAAATCAGCCTCCTCTGGTTATTTTTACATTTTTTTTAATGAAACTTTTCATGCACTGATTTGAAGGCTGTCTGAGTGGCCTCAACCCTGACGACGTTTCCGCGATATCTCAAAAAATGCTGACCGCAACTTTACCAATTTTTTTCAGAGGTGCACGTTATGATGGACCAGGTACCTATTTAAACCAGCTTCCTTTTTGCATTTATAACTTTTTTAATGAAATTTTAAAGTATTTATTTGAAGGCCTTCTGAGCGACGCACAAGGGGACCACGTTATCATAATATCTCAACAAGGATGCATCGCAGCTTCACAAATTTTTATCAGAGATACAAATATTAAATGGACCACGTTCTTATTGAAAACTAGCTTCTTATTATTTTTAAACTTAAGAAACTTTTGAAGTTTTCATTTGAAGGCCGTCTGAGTGGCACACAAGGGGACAATCTTGTTACCATAATATCTCAAGAAATGCAGAATTGAGGAAAAAAAGATTGTTGGCGCCGAGGGTAATCTGTTCTCTGAATGCTATTTACAAAAAACACTACTGTAGGAGATCCCTTTGCTTAAAACGGCTGCGTAGATAATAAGAAAATCAAATATATATATATATATATATATATATATATATATATATATATATATATATATATACATATATTGTACCTAAGCAGTACGTTTATACAAAGGAAAAACAAAATTGACGGAATAAAAAGCGTCTGCATTACAGCACCAACCAAGTATTTTTCTTCTTACTACATGTGCGGCATATAGCGTTACTTTGTACAGAGTTCCAAGTGTGCTCATTTCTTTATGTGGTTCCTTCAAGACGCATCCTGGTTTAAAATTAATACATTCATTCACTTGGGGTTTTTTTACATTAAAATTTTTTTTTTATTTTTTTTATATTTCGATTCCCACTGGAATCTTTATCAACTCATATTCTTGTGAACAATTTTACATACACTTGTGTGTGGAAGAAAAGTAATGTAAACATTCATTTTGGGTATCTCTGACTTAAGCAACAAGGGGAAAATACAATATAACACCTAAACTTTGTAAATGCATCTGTAAGCGTTTGAAACGCATGTGTACTGAACGCGGTGCTCAAAATGTTTGAAACGCAATGCTGAAAGTGTTTGAAAAGCTTCTCAAACAAATTTCAAACGCAAACCAAACACTTTCAAACGTTTTCAAACGCACACCAAACACCAGCCAAACGTCACAAATGCGTTTGGCTGTTAAGTTTTAGACGGGCGGAACTGTATGTCATTATGTTATATAGGGTCAAAATGTGAGCACTTTAGCATCTTTAATTTGTCAGATCTTCACCAAATTTGGTGGGATTGTGGGGGAGGTCGAAGTCTAAGTTGCTAGTCATACTAGTGGTGCAACTTATAATTTGACAGAAATTATGAGCCAAAATGTATTTTAAGATGTAAAATTCTATATTTGGAAAAGTAATGTGGTTAAACTTGCCAAATTTATAGGATATATAGACAATGGCCAAAGGTAGAATGTTATATAATATCAGTGACCTTGACCTATTTTTGTGAGGTCACCATGTCTGTAAAGTTGAAAAGGTGATTTTGTAATGGCCGGCTGTAGTTTGGTCATCAATGGCAAAGAGAGCCTCCAGATCAAAATTGCACTTGATTACGTAATACATAAAACTGTACTTGGTGACCTGTTTTTTGGGTCACTGTGACCCAGTAATTATGGAGTTTGGCACTTGTCCAAGTTTATTGTTTTTCCTCAATTACTCGAAAAAGTTATCACCTTATTTGAACAAACAGACTATATATGGAAAGCTGGATGTGGGGCGCATATTTTGAATATAACATTTTATAAATCCGAGTTGAAGGTCAAAGTCAAATGGCCAGTTTGAATATTGGGTCATCTTGTGAATGCTCTGCACCCCACAATTCTTGAGATGGGGCCATGTTACATTTAGGAGTTATAAGTGTATAACAAAACTGTCGACATCAATGTTGGTGGCACCACCTATAGTATTATGTAATATACAGGTCAAAATGTGAAAATCGTATGACTGCAGTGCTGTGCACAGTTTCAAGTTAGCCCAATATAACTTTCAGGACTTATAGGGGGTATAAAAATCTAGGTTCTTTTTGATATATTTCTGCCACCTACAATATTATGCAATATAGGGGTCAAAATATAAAATTTTGTGAACACTGTACCATCTTTAATTTCAGGCAGATGTTCACCAAATTTGGTGGGACTGTGGGGGAGGTCAACGTCTAAGTTGGTAATGATACTAGTAGTGCCACCTATAATTTGATGGAAATTATGAGCCAAAATGTGTTTTAAGATATAAAATTCTATATCTCGAAAAGTAATGGGATAAGACCTGCCAAATTTATAGGACGCATAAACAATGTCTCAGGCTGGAAAATTATTTAATATTGGTGACCTTGGTGTATTTTTGTGAGGTCACCATGCCTGTAAAGTGAAAAGAGGTGATCTTGTAATGGCAGGGTGTAGCTTGGACTTCAATGGCAATGTCATTACAGCGCCAGGCAGGCCTATAGGCCTCCTGTATTACATAATCTGGGGGGCCTTGGTCTTTTGTCCCAAGGTCACTGAGGACATAAAGTTAAGGGCTCACTCATTATTGTCTTGGCATATGCAACAATATTCATCACAGGAGTTGCACAAATTAGCTAAGATTACTTGTGGACCAAACTGCCATCTGATGGACCATTTTTGCATTAAGCTTGATATGTTTAGAAGCCACTTGAGGACTCACAGCTTTGAAATGAACAGGTGCAATATAGCCCTGATGCCAGCAAGCATGCGACTCCATGGGCCTCTTGTTTCAAATTTTTTAATGAATTTTTGTGTGTTTTTGTTGCTTGTCAATTTCTCCTCTAGAACAGTCCCTCAGATTAAGTAGAAACTTTGTGGATATGTCCCTTGTGACAGGGTCAAGCAAAGATGTTCACTAGGTAGCACTGCTATGGGTTCCTGATTTTAAATGATTTTTTTATTTCAATTCAGGTACTAATCAGTAAATGCAACTTTTGTGTTGTTTACTGTACAAGTCAGTGGGCATTCTAATGATAATTCACATTTTTTACTTCTTTGAAGGAACTGTCTGTCATATTTACTTCAAACTTGGTGGCAGTGTACCTTGGATGAGCGTCTACCAAATTTGTTCAAATGGTCAAGCTCCAGCGATTTTTTAATTTTTTATTCTTTTTTCAAAAATCTATTTTAAACGTTTTAATGGGAAAGTTTATCATGGAATTTTCTTGTAATGGTTATAACCGAAATAATTTTGCCCAGATTTGTGCCAAACTTAGTAGGAATGTACCTTTTATAAATGATTTTCTATTTGGGCAAATTGTCATGCTCCAGTGATGTTTGGACCTTGACCTCATTGCCAAGTCACAGGACAACTGACATGGCATTCATTGTTTACTTGATAACTTGAAATCTGTTTCGAGTTAGGACCTTGATGTTGCACATGTATGTTAATGTTTCTCTATGAAGGTAATGCTTAGACAGTGCATGAGTGACCTTGACCTCATTTCTGGTGTCACATTGCAACATGCTTGAATTTTGCTTTTCACAATAACTTGAGAACCACTTGAACTGGGAACATGATGTTGCACATGTAAGTGTTCTTCTATAAAGATCAGACTTACTCAGTACATGAGTGACCTTGATCCTATCCCAAGTTGACAGAGCTGCAAATGTGATGAATGTCTCTAGGTCAGCTGAGCATGGGCTGATCACACAGCCTTTTTGTTTTTGATTTGTGTCCAAAATCCTGATATCCTAGACCAGAGTTGGACTCACTATTAGTTGAATGTCAAGGTTAGCAGAAGATTGCCTATTCACACAGCCCTCTTGTATAATTTATTTTTGTAAACTTCTTCTCAATTTCTTCTCAAAGGCTACTAGACCAATTACTCATGTCCAAGTAAACAAGAACAATGGCTTAGTAGGCCTGTTAAGAACTGAAAACACAAGTCATGCCCCAGTTGGTCTTGCCTGATGTCCTGCAAAAGTGTGGGTATTTTACAAAGAAATGCACTAGGAAGATGTACATTTTTCCTAAAAAAATTGCCCACAGAAACTAGGGATAAACCTTGGATGAAAAATGTTGAAAGTTTTTCAGTCACATGAAGTGGTTTACATACCTAAATTCTGAAATGCTAAGTGAATGGTAGAATATACCTTTTATTATCAAATTTATCAAAGTTTGCTGGACTTTCTGTTGTTCTTTGTGTTCACTCATGCATTTCATACACATACACTCTTCCTTAGATATTGTATACAGGGTCACCTGGGGTCACATAGTTCCCATTTTGGCCACCAAGTTTTTCTGTGATTTTTGCCTGCTCTTTTACGAACTTTTACGAGTTGACAATTTTTTTACTTCCCCAAAATGGCTTACGAAACTGCATGGAATTCTGTCAGAATATAATATGACTCAGGCAAATTATGCAAACATGATGTGGATATGTAAATTTTTGGTGAAGTTATCAGATATTGAATTTTGGGACCATATGTCTGTATGTGCTGCTACTGCTCATGTATGTACATGTAGACCATAATTTTACAGTGCATATATTTGCAAAAATGTCAAATAGGTTATATTGAGAGTTTTGATTTTACACACAGATGTTACCCACATTGGCCTTTGCTAGATTTGTGAAGATAATGATGCAAACATTTTCCAATTTTTAGCTCAGCTGACTTGCCAGTAAGCTGAGCTTATAGGATGGTGAGTCGTCTGTTGTGTGTTGTCCATTTGGCCATCCCGAATTCACATTTTTAACTTCTCCAAATCTAATTGCCGGATTCACTTTAAACTTGGTTTGGATGTACCTTCCGTGGGTTTGTGTCAATTTTGTTTGAATGGCCATGTTTGAATGATTATGGCCCCCCTCCAAAGGAGGAGGGGGCATATAGTGATTACTTTGTCTCAGTGTGTGTGTATGGAAAGATATCAGGGCCAAAATTCCATTGCGCCTTGTGGTAAATTCTGGTGCTATATCCTATTGTGGCTGATGCTATATTCTATTGTGCCTGATGTTATATTCTGTTGTTCCTGACGGTATATTCTATTTTGCGTCATTCAATATTCTTTTTTCTCCTTAATTCTTTCTAAATTCTGAGTTTCATATATAGTATCCTTGACGTCATATTCTCTTATATATTGTGTTGTATTATTCTTGTTGCTACACATTGCTTTTACTGATTTGGAATTGCTTCAAACTATAAAATCAATGATCGTTATCAAGCCAAATTAGACTTGTCAAAAAACATAAAAGCATTTGCAACAAGGCAAAATGAAAAGTATCCCCAGGAATGATAGAATGTACAATTTACTAAAAGGCAAAATAGCACAAGTCAAAATATCATGTGCAACAATGTAAAATGAAAAGTATCCCCAGGAAGATAGATTGTACAATCTGCCACAAGACAAAATAGCACAAGGCAAAATACAATGCAACATCAAGGATCAAGCGCAATGATGTCTCACATTTGACACGGAGCATAAAGCCCCAAGCACAATGGTGTGAAGCAGGATGATATTTACCACATAGCACAATACTGTGCAGAAGTAGCCACCGGTCATTTACCCACAAATCATTGCAAATATCAAGTGTCAGTTTCAAATCTCGCCACCAAGTGGCAACCAGACAATAACTGCTCCCTTGCTTCAATTCATAGTTCAGCCTCTTCTCACTGGGTGGCTCTTTATTGTTTTGAATTAGGGTTAACAAGATTCACCAAACCTTGTACAGTCCCCAATACAGAAGTACATACAACATAAAGATCGTAAAAACAAATAAATAAATGGATCAATAAATCAAAAAATTAAACAGCTGGCCTATTATCGCTGCTTCGAAATTAAATTTACTGTCTGGAGGTATATCCAAACATCTATGATCTTTAATTGTTCATACTTTCACATATAATTGTTACATTTAAATATTAATTCTGTGCGCTTTTTGGTATTAAAATGCTATACAGTAAAACCTCCCTATACCAAACACCCTTGGGACTGGAAAAAAGTGTTCGGTATAGGGAGGTTAGCTTACATTGGAAGTCTATATTTGGGACCAAGAAATGGTGTTCAGTATAGAGAGGTGTTTGGTATATGGAGGTGTTCGGTTAGAGAGGTTTTACTGTATATATATATCACAGCAAAGGCTTGGTCTTTGTAATATTGTAACTCATGCTACTGATGTTGTCATTATTGTTATGACTTTTGTCCATTTTGTTTGAAACCAGAGACAGATCTGCCAGATCGCTAATGCAGTCAAGCATAATTATAATACCGGAGGCCAGTCGTTTTGCCTCTTAACGTATCCTGATCTGTTTAGTTTCATATGGTACTACTTCAAAGCTGTCTTTCTTTTCATCTTTTCTTTTCAGTTTATGAAAGTATGATTTTTGGAATTGTCTAGTTTTAATGTATCAGTTTGGGCACATGTCAAAGAATAATTGTGCTAATTGTTAAATATGATAAAACATAGGGTAATGCTTTGAAGTGGCTTTTTATATTTGTGTATTTAAGAATAGCACCCCATGGAAAAACAGGGAGATAAGGTCCGTGTCTTCAAAATTCTATGAAACTGAACAGTGTCCCAGAATTGTTGTTATCTGCATTAGGTGTAAAATTATGAGACTGCCAGATTAAAATTTGCTAATTTGCATATCCAAAATCTTAATTTTCAAAATTGAAGACTTATGTCTCAATATGGGCCTAATAGGGACAATTTGGAGGACACCCTTTAGGCTCATAGTGTTTGGAACAAAAGAGCGTCATTTGTAGAACTTCACACTGAACTATACTGAGAAATAGATAAATTTAAAATAAGTGTCCTCCTATATCTAGGTCTTTTATATCTCTATTTTGACTTTCAGAAGTCTAAGTGGGAGTATATACAGTACTACTAAAATGACTAGATTTTTGTAGTTCTTTTCTGGTTTGGGTGTAATGGCTCCATGTGGTTTGGCTTTCAGTATATGATTTAATGCAAGAGGCAGTACAGGGAATCATACAAATACAATCAACTTTTTTTCAGTCTCTATAGATGATATTTCTATCCACTGGCATCTCAAGTAAGAAACATGCTAGAGGCTTAATAAGGAATCACACGAATAGAATAAACTTTTTACAGTTTTATAAATAACATTTCTATCCACTGGCATCTCAAGTTTAACACACATGCTAGAGGCAGAACAAAAAATCATACAAACACAATAAACTTTTTTCAGTTTTATAGATGATATATTTTTATCCACTGGCATCTCAAGTCTAAGAAACCGAGCTTTTTATAAATAACGTTTATATTCACTGGCATCTCAAGTTTAACAAACATGCTAAAGACAGTTCAAAAAAATCATACAAACACAATAAACTTTTTTAGTCTTATAGATGATATATTTTTATCCACTGGCATCTCAAGTCTAAGAAACCGAGCTTTTTATAAATAACGTTTATATTCACCGGCATCTCAAGTTTAACAAACATGCTAGAGACAGTACAAAAAAATCATACAAACACAATAAACTTTTTTAGTCTTATAGATAATATATTTCTACCCACTGGCATCTTAAGTTTAAGAAACAGAGCTTGCCAAAATGGAGACTTACACTTTCTAGAGTCAAATGTTGTGAATGCAAAAAATGTATGGTGAATCGACTTGAATGAAATAACTGCAGTCATTATGTTGTAACAGTCACATTAAATGTGCTCCCCAGAATGTGAGGGGGAGGGGAACTCCGGCAGGCTAGGGCCAGTACATTTTTGAAGCACTGGACCTGCCATCCTGTAAAATGTTTGGGACTAGTCTGCCATACCCTGAGAGCAAATATGAAAGCTAACGGTAAGGCCCAACGAAGTGATGTTTTTGTCTCAGATATCAAATTGTCCGTGTGAAAATAGAATCTGAAATGCCAGGGAAATGCATCTGAGATGATCGATTTTCCAAAAATTTCTGGGGACACCCCCCTGGAACCCCCACTGTGACCTTCGTGCCTTCAGCGCTCACAATTCAACCCCCCACCCACTTTTAGAAAGTCTGGATCTGCCCCTGGACTTGATGTTAAATCTTGTCCGTGATGCTACATTAGCCCCGAATAGAACAAATGTAGCTGTAGATGAGGATGGAGGTTCATTAACCATAATCACTGGTAATGTTCCTAGTCAGGAAGTGTCACTCCCTATGTAAATAGGCCCCTGTGTTTGTTCACATTAGTGTAAAGACCCCCAATAATCACAGCAATTCATAGTTGAACCAGGGAGCAGTCATTGTCTGGTCGCCACCTGGTAGCGAGATTTGAATCTGCCACTTGATCTTTGCAATGATCATTGAGCAAATGATCTGTGGCTACTTCTGCGCGGTATTGTGCTGTGTGGTAAATGTCATCCTGGTTTACACCATTGTACTTGGGCTTTATGCTCAATGTCAAAGGCGCTTGATCCTTGATGTTACTTTGTATTTTGCCTTGTGCTATTTTGTCTTGTGGTAGATTGCACATTCTATGGTTCCTGGGGATACTTTTCATTTTGCCTTGTTGCAAATGCTATAATGCATTTTGACAAATCTAATTTAGCTTGATAATGATAATTGACTTTATATTTTGAGGCAATTCTAAATCAATAAAAAATGATATGCAGCAACAAGAATAATGCAATACAACACAAGAAAAGAATATGGCGTCAAGGATATTATATATGAAATTCAGAATTTAGAAAGAATTAAGGAGAAAAGAGCATTGAATGATGCAAAATATTTAGGAACAACAGAATATAACATCAGACACAACAGAAAATAGCATCAGGCACAATAGAATTAAACACCAGGCACAATAAAATTTACCACAAGGCTCAATGGAATTTTGGCCCTAATATCGTTCCATGTGTGTGCGTGTGTTTGTGTGTCCAGACTGACAGTTTTCACGCAATAACTCGAAAAGTTTGTCACTTAGGGCTTTCATATTGCACATGCTTATAGTCCTGAGTAAGGTCTCACACCAGTTCCAAGATAGGGGACCTTGACCCAATTCCCAAGGTCACAGCTATTTTAGTGAATTTGGTTTTCACACGATTACTTGAAAAGTTTTGATGTAGGTCTTTCAAATTGCATGTGATAACAATCCAAAGTAATGTCTCAGACAGGTTTATAGATGGGTGACCTTGCTCCAATGCTCAAGGTCACAGAGCCAGTTAATTCAATTGGCAGTTTCCCACATGATAATGCAAAAAGTGTGTTGCATGGGGCTTTCATTTTGCACCTGCTTATAATCCTGAATAAGGTCTAGGATGAATTCAAGGATGGGTGACCTTGACCCAATTCCTAAGGTCGCAGAGCCATTCTTGTGAATTTTGTTTGAATGTGATTAGCTGAAAAGTTTTGTGCATGGGGGTCGTATATTTCACATGCTTATAGTCCTGCATAAAGTCTCAGATGAGTTTGAAGATGGGTGACTTTGACCTAAATCTCCAATTCCCAAGGTTATAGAGCCATTTTAGTGAATTTGGTTTTCACGGGTAACTTGAAAAGTTTTTGACATAGCCTTGTCAAATTGTAGGTGGTTACAGTCCTACATAAGCGCTTGGATAGGTTCAAAGATGGGTGAACGTGACCTGTGTCCAGACCGACAGTTTTCATGCTATAATTCAGAAAGTTTGTCACTTAGTGCTTTCATATTGCACATGCTTATAGTCCTGAGTGAGGGCTCACACCAGTTCCAAGATAGGGGAGCTTGACCCAATGCCCGAGGTCACAGAGCCATTTTACTGAATTTGGTTTTCATTCGATAAGTTGAAAAGTTTTTTTACAGGGACCTTTCTTATTGCACATGTTTTTAATTCTACATAAGGTCTGAGACTATTTCAAGGATGGATCGTCTTGACCAAAATTCCAAGGTCACAGAGCTGGCCGGCTTGGGGGCAGGGGGGGGGGAGCATAAATCTAGCAATCTCTGATTGTGTTTTAATTTTTTATTTTTTTAGCTCAGCAGACTGTAGGTTGTGGAGCTCATGCAATCATTCATGTCTGTGTGTCAGTCCATCCATCCAGAAATATTTGCTTTTGAATGTGACAGTAAACAGTTTTGATGTCAGCCCCATATAACTTCCAGGAGCTGTCAAGTGTATGAAAATTTAGGTTGCAGTTTGATATTGGTGATGCCACCTTTAGTATTTTTAGAATGCTCTTTTGTGAAAAGTTTTTCATAAATCTAAAAACTTGGTTGGAATATCAATCAAGCAAAAAGAGGAAAATGTGCCGAAATTTGGTGGTGCCACCTACAGTATTACAGTATATGGACCGAGTGGTGTTGAAAACACATTAAATTAATTTTGTTGAGACAGAATAAGGCTAATGATACCAAATGTACCACAAATGTGTATGATATGAAGAAGTATTGTGTTGTGTAATATGAATGACATTGACATTGTTTTTCAAAGTCAGGGACAGAATACATTGCAGAATTTTTTATGTCCCCACCGGGGGGGGGGGGGGGAGGGCATAGATTTGCCCTTGTCTTGTTTGTCAAACAAGCATATGAAGTTTTTATCGGACAAGTGATACATATTGCTAGAAACACCACACTTTTTAGCGATTTTGTCAATAGGGTTAGAACTTTGTTGCATAAATTACAACACAAAGGTTATAAAAAACAACAACTACACAAAACTCTGTTGAAATGTTTCCATAGATATGACAAAATACCTAATAAATACAACACTAACTCAAGAACATTAGTCAAATTGTGTCAAGATGGAGTTTGAAATGACAAAGTATAGTTCTCAAAGTGTTTAGAGTGGTAAGAGGGAAAGTACCCGGGGTAAAGTATACTTAACCCACCTAGAGAATTTTCTCTAGTCTGTCTTAAGTCAGAAATCCATGATCATACTCACTTTTTGCAGGATTTCTTTCTTTTTAATCTTCCTCCAGTACAGTGGAAGAGGTGGCTTTCAGCTAATACCTTAGTACACTTTACCTCATAACACCTCTAGTCAACTTTATGGTGCTAAAAATTGTATTACTATTTACCAGTTTATACCATTTTCGGTATGGTGGAATAGTGTATGAAGCTTTTAAGTTTCAAAGGAGACGTCCGTTTGTCTGTCCGACATTAAAATTGACGCATTTGTGTCGTGCATATTT